>CM028750.1:24198287-24475003 GCA_016801395.1 Leptodermis oblonga | reverse complement strand
TCTCTCCTCTCCCCTTTTGTAAATTTTCCTTTTCATAAATAAAAGTTACATTTTTCAAGATTTGAAGACTTGAAGACAACTTCATAAGTAAGTCTTTTTAATTTTTATTTTCAGTTTATATTTAGCCTAGAGAAGGAAAAAAAAAATAGAAGATAAAGATAGGCGGTTAAATGAAACAAGGGCATTTGAGGAAAAGAAAAAAATTATTGCTCTGGATGCTATATTTTGCTCTGGCAATATCAGCGGCCCTTATTAATATATTGAAGCAAAGATGAGGTATCATCTCATGAATGTTATGTCTAGTGATCAAATGCGATTGGAGTTCTAGTCTTTTTAAGTAAGCTCATCTCTACTGTTTGTTAATATCCTTTTGTTCGGTTAGAAAAGTCCAGTTTCTAAATTTATTTCCAGACTCTCTTCTATAAAACGGAGGAAAGTATGTTTCTTAAGATGTATCTTGAAAGTATTTTGTATTTTATAATAAGTTTTTATCATTATTAATACACGTTCTTACTAATCGACACTATGTTTGTACTTTTTAATAACTTTTTATATTTTTAAATTAATTTCCTGAAACAAATTTTAAAAAGCATGGTAACAAACCTGCAGTAAGTTGTTCTCCTAGTTTGAAGGGTTCCTTTTGATAAACCTACCACTTCTCAATATAATCCAAAAGATGAGCAATACACTCTTTTATTCAGTGATTAAAAATCAAAGAAAATTAATGATATGAGTTATTCACGAATGCGAAAAATTATGAAGAAAAGTCGAACAATACTGGTCACTAGCTTACCCTTTCAAAGACTAGAAAATCCTCAGCTATTATTAAGTAAAACGAGCTACTTTAGCTTAAACCTAGCAGAATTAACGAGTTTGAAACAATGAAAAATTTAGGTGGAGCAAGTAATCTAAATTCTTTAAGTTTCCGAACAAGAGTATAATTTAAAAGTTCATGTAAAATACACAAGTTCAATAAGAGAATTCTAAAGCAGAGATAACCTCACAATATTATTTATCAACGAATTCTACCTATCCATTCGGCTATGGCCCTATTTCTAATAATAGGTGGCCAATTTTTAGAAGGAACGGGGAGAGGAAAAGGAATGAAATTGGAACCCAACTAGAGTTGGTAATTCCTTACAAGTCCTAATTCCAAAAGAAGTATGGAATTGGAAATACTATTTCGGCTTTTCTTGGCAAAAATTACAAGAAAATAAAGAGAAAAGGAAAATGCAATCCTAACATAAAAAGGGGATCAAGAGTTGAACCTTTTTTAGAAACCACTACTTTTAGTTAAGTTGTAACAAACTTATAACAACCTAACTAATCCTAAACAAACTAGGGAAAGAATTAGGAAACATGCACCAATTCTAATTGTTTTCCAAACTCTAAACCTAATTGCAATGGAGGTCACAGTTTGGATGTGGGCCTTGTAGTGGGTTTGGCTGAATTCTGCAGTTGTGGATGCTAGGGGATCGGCCCAAATTAAATGTACGTAGCATGCATTTGTGAAATTGTTGAAAACTTCATCAAATAGTCCGAAGCATTCTGGATCCATTTAGAAGTTCCCGGAACCTATTTGAAATTCCGTAAATGTAGATTTCGATTAATTCTTCAACATTCGTTATAGAAAGCTAGAGATTGACAAATCGGGAAGTGTCGATACTTAAAGATTGGTTTCAAGAAGTTCAAGAATCAATTCCAGAATTTCAAGAGACAGTTCACCTTTTATTGGGGATGGTCCGTGGAGTCATTATCATATGTAAGGTCCGTGTAATGACCTTACTACCCTCCTTCTCTTGAATGTTGCCAATTGGAACATGTGCTTGGGTTGGCTGGTCCTTCTCTGTATTAATGAAGCCAATGATTACCTCATCAAGTAATTTATCCATCTCCAATCAAGTAGCAAAATTGGAAGAGATAGCGTATTAACTCTGATATTGTTACTACTCTAGAGAAAACTTATCTCAAAAGCTAACTTGTGAGTAGTGAGTGGAACATATTTAAATTTCTTTATACCACATACAAGTGAAAGTTCCATGCTTTCTATGTGGAACGAGTGCTCATGACTTTCAAGTTAGAAGGCTTCCCATTTTACCACACATGATCCAATTCCAGTAATTTCAAAATCTCATTTATTTGCCAAGCAAGCTAATTAAACTTCAAGGAAATTTTTGTAATTTAACCTAAAAGAAAATAATGGATTCAGTATAAATTCTTAACGCGTAAAATTGAATTCGAGTGATGACGTCATCCAAACCATATACAACCAGCCCAAAGGTAAAGCCCATTAAGATCAAGTAAAGGAAGGCGGTTCGGTCATTTAATTTGAAGGAGTCGAAGTTCAGCATCCAACAAGTCTTCAACATTAGTTCGGCTTATTTCTTAACGCTTCAAAAGGATATACGGGTTCTAAAGGTTGAGGATACATTACTTGTAGAATGACTCCAAATCATTTGGCAAATGATTCTGAAAAATTCTTGACGTGTTCGGAAGGATCCAAATACCTAAAGAAGATTCCAACAATTTCCACAAGACACGCTACATCAAATTGGACCAAAACCCTAGCATCCATGAGCTTCACAATTTAAGCCAGCCCATGAAAGTTATTAGAATTTGTGCATTTTTCTAATCCTCTTCTTTTATTAATTGCCAAAAAGTGATACATGATTAATCTCCTTTTTGTGATAAGGTTTTAATTTCCTTTTTTCTTGTTTTCTTTAATTGTATATTCGGCCAAGTCAAAATCATAGGGCAGCCAAAAATAGGTTATTTCCAAAACCTGGCTTCTTTAGGTTTTTGGACTTGTAAGGAATTACCAATTCTTGTTGGTTTCCAAACTAGTTCCTTCCTTGTTTTGGACGTGACAAATTTGGTTTTTTCTTTCCCTTTAATTTTATGTCCAAATTCATGCTTCTTGGATTATAAAATTGTAAGGAAGTACCAATTTTAATTGGTTTCCCTTTTTATTTCTTTTTCCTTATCATTTTTCACATGAAAATTGGCTCCTATTAACCTATTAATAAGCGCCATAGATCCCTTAGCAAAGCCAATATTTTTTAGTTTATTGTTAATTCCTTTGGGTCTCTCATATATTGAACTAAGTATTTTGCAATGTAGATATGACATGTAGTTCAAAACTTAGATAATTAGGTATTCTTGCTTGGCCTAATTTCTATGATTTTTTACTACAACAAAAACTAATTGTTGGGACTGTCTGAAGAGTCCTATTAGGTACAGTTTGTAACTGTGAGACTCTTGGTAAAATAATTTTATATACATGAGTCTCAATAGGTATAGAACTCTTTGGAAAAGTCATATTAATAAAGTTAATGAGTCTTTTTTGAAAGAATCCTATTATAATATATATGACTCTTTCGAAAAGTGCTATTAGCAAAGTTAAGGAGACTTTTTGAAAGACTCCTATTAAGAAATATAGGATTATTTTGAAAAGTCATATTAACAAACTTCAAGAGACATTTTGGAAGAGTCCTATTAAGATATTTGGACTGTTTTGAAACGCCATATTAACAAAGTTAAGGAGACTTTTTGAAAAAGTCCTAAATTCTAAAACTAATAAGACTCAAATGAAGAGTCCTAATTTCAATAGATATTGAGATAATAACACTTTTCAAAAAATTCTGTTCACAATATTAATGAGACATTTCCTAGAGTCCCATTAATTTTTAGGGCATGTTCTTTAAGTTTTGGTTTTTGTCTCAGTTTTGGTTTCAACAGTAAATTTAATATATTATAATCAATTTTTATCAACCTTTTACTATTCAGCTATACTTTTTTACAATTTCAATACACTTTTTACATTATAAAACTATTTTTCCAAAACCAAAACTCAACTCTTTCACAAAGAACAAGCCCTTAAACTAACAAAACTCTTTATAAGAGTCCTAATTACTCTATCCAATGGGCAATTAACATAATAGGACACTAAAATCTTGACGCCTCCCAAATTCCTTTGGCAAAAATAGCTCCCTAACGTAGCCATCCCAAATCCCTTCTGCCACCGTCACTATGGAGGCGCTTACACCTCCGGGGGTGATCCTCTGCACCCCCCCCCCCCCCCCCTCGACGTTCACTTGTGCCTTTAAACAATCACCAAAACTCCCCTTAACCCTGATGGACACACCCATTTATCCATCCATATCCCCAAATAATATCCACCACAAAGGAGAAACGATGGCTATTCTCCCAGAAAGCACTAGTTCGCAAATTATCTGAATCATTGAAACTTGCCCATTTTCATAAGAGGACCCAGAATTTCCGACTAGAACCTAAGACCTTTCAAGAGGTAAAATAGACATTTTTCTTGCCTTAATTATTAATCGTGAATTCAAATTTCATGAATTACTAATTGATCGATTTATTCTTGAATTAAATGCTTAATTGATTGATTGAATTGCTTGATTTATTAATTGATTGACCGATTGATTGCATAAACTGATTGATTGAGAGTTAAATTGGGTATAAAATATGACCCAAAATAGAGATAAATAGCATAAGGAAAGGATCTTGAAATTTGGAAATTAGAAATCATGATCAATCCAAAAGAAAGAAATATTTATAGATTGGCAATTACCTAAATTAAGGAGATTCTAGAATTACCTTAAACCTAGAGGTTGCCTATATATACAACCTTAAGTTCATGAATTAAGAGCTTGAACTCTTGAACAAAAGAAGGAGAATTCGAGAGAGAGGGAGAGAGCGCAGTCGCCAAGAAGCCTCATCACCATCGCCTGCCGTCGTGTCGACGCCACCATTCCTCTTCTCATTTCTTTTTGAAGATCGTTAGTCCATGGTAATCTTAGGACCTCACGGTGAGTTTTAAATATAGGATTGAAACAAGAATCTAGAATTAAGATATGCTAAGCTATATTTTTATGAAATCTTAAAGAACAAGTAATTAGATTTTCATGAAATTAAAACCATAGAAATTATGTTCTTAGGATGTTAATGTCTTTTTTTTTTTTTTTAATATTAATTGAATTAGGATTGATGCCTCCAGTAATTAATTGGGATATAGTGATTTAATGGAAAAGACAAAATTGGAGATTATGCATGTTTGATGCTTAGTTCGACATGAGATTTAATGAAGTTAGATTGATTTTTTATGTGAAATTAAGGTTTATAATCATAGCACGTATGTTAATCTTTAGATCTATGCTTTTAGATTCGTCAAAAAAGATTGAGGATAGATTAAAAGTAGACCCGAATAAGGTATCTAGAACAAGACGTTGCCAAAAAATTTGGTGTATCTTTGCCTAGAATTTTGAAAACCAAAACTTGCATAGTTTCGAAAATGTCCTTATTGCCTAGAAGTTTACCTTATTCTAGATTGACCCCAAAAGTACCAATAATCATAGATTCATAACACTTGACCTTATTCTTGAAATTGACCATAAGACCCATACTTGACCTTATTTCCAAAGTTGACCTTGACCATTAACCTTTGACCTTGACCATTAAACTTGACCATTGACCATTGATCTTGACCTTTGACCAAAATTCAAGTCAACCCTAGTTGACCCAAAAAGTCCAAGTCAACCCTAGTTGACCAAAAATCAAATTCAACCCTAGTTAACCAAAAGTCAAAATCAACCATAGTTGACCAAAAAGTCAAAGCAAGAATAAAACGTAAAGTCAAACCTTAAAGTCAAAACGTAGGTTACTTATACTAGAATGCTCGTAATGCGGGAGTTGACCGTTGAATGAGAAGTGAATCGTCAACCGTTGACCACTCACGCTTTAGGAAAGGTGGGGGATTTACTCGATATTTTTGTAAAGGTTCAATTGAAGTATATATAGTATGCGTGAACTATAAACTTGATTGATCAGCTAAATTAAGAGGTTGCCCTCGCCTCACTTGCATGTAAGTGGAATTGAATTGCTACATATGAGATGTATGCCATGATTGATTGCTTGACTTGCTATACATGAGATGTATGCTTTGAATTGTCTACTTGCTTAATATGAGTACAAGCATGTATGCCTATTGAATGATTATTGATCGAATGAATTGTTATTGATTGAGAGCATGATTGATTGTACACTATAGAGCAGCATGATGTACTTCTAGGTGTAAATAGAAGATGCCTAATACCTATGCCATGAGTAGGTTACTAGATTGCATATTGACATGTTTAGGAATCATGAAAGGATGCTAGAGATGCCATGTTTGGATGATAAGAGAAAAGGTATGACACCTTAAACCATATAAAAGACTGTGCGCGTCTAGTCTTAATTGATCGATTGTATTCGCCAGCACGTATTGCCATGCGCGATGAGGCCGTGTTGCAGTTTGTCGACGCCTCCCTAAAAGGGAAACTAAGGGTTGCAAGTATACAACCAGGGATCCAAAATCTCTTGCCGTCGGGCACTCCGGCTACTGCTGGTAGTGTCACCTCTTGGGAATCGAGGTGTTTGATCAAACTACTGCCTATCGCTAGATCGTATTCCTGATTATCGTCTTAGCTTTAGATAAGAAAGCTATATAGAAATCAGATGGATTGAAAACCTAAAGGTGAATTGATAGATTGATTGTTGCATATGGTTAAGAGCATTCCATATTACCATGTATATCTCTGTTACATAATTATAAAGATGATTGATTTATTGCTTCAGCATTGACATATGATTTGTAACTGCCATGAATACTATGAATATTAATGCATAAACTGTAATGCCATGTCTATATGATCGCCTTGATATTGAGACCTTTTTGTCTGAGTATCACGGTGGGAATTTTATATAGAAACTGGGGTCTCTCACTGAGCTTAGTGAAGTTCACCCCTTTCATAAACCTATATTTGCATATGGTTAATTAGGTATGGCTTATTGTTCATTAGATGTGAGACTGACGTTCGCTGCAGCAGTGCTGAGCATTTATTTTGTAATAAGTAGGCCTAGACAATGGTTGTTTTGATTAAGGGATAATTTGGCCGCTGACCGTCCCGAATAATGTTTTAGCTTCCGCATTGGATAAGTTGGTTTAAGAACTACTGATTGAATTATTTTTAGATAAAGGTAATATTATGTTCTTTCTAATATCTATATCGACTTGTTGGGCGCGAGCCCTGAATGACATTGTCCCCAATCCGGCCCAGACTCCCTCACAGGAACGGCTCCTCAGGAGATGGGGCTAGGGCGGGGGGCATCACAAATTCTCCCAAGGTCAACCGAAGATGGAAACAATCCAAGATTTTCTGATCACCCAGGACCTCAAGGGAAACTATATAGTCAGATTGCTCGATCAAAAACACATGCTCCTCAACTTTGTGGAGGACACCGATTTCCTTTGGTTCTACTCTAGGCCAGTTTGTATGTTACCGGAAAACCCATGCGCATCTTCAATTGGAAGATCGATTTCCAAGTTAAGCGAGAGTCCCCTAAAGAGAGGGCACTCAGCATCAGGCTGCAACAATAAAAAGGCCTCCCCAGTCTAGGGCTCAACCACCCCAAATACTTCTTTGAAAGGGAGAAAAGTGTCTTTGTCTAATCCTCCAACCTCGCTAGATTCTACAGCAGGTTCTTTTGCATTATGCCTCTTGGACGCGGGCACTTCCCCATCAATTGCCTCCCCACTCTCGGTGGCAGCATGTTCACACCAGGTGCGCAGACAATTGTGATGCTGTTGACAGTCAAGGGCTCGGCAGAGCCAAGGACTTCCCATTATCATCATTGCCAAAAGTAAGAGAGGTATCAAGACTTGCTCTAAGCCTGTTCAAAAAATTCCATGTGTCGCTTTTGTTTCCAAAGGCACGTGGGATTGGGACTGGGTGACAGGAGCAGGCTGGCCATGACCCCTAGAAAAACCCTTCCTAGAAGATTTCTTCACCGACACTCGCTTCTTCTTGGTAGAGCAGCGAGCTGCAACGCTCTCTCGAAACAAATCTTCTCATGTACAACAACAGGTAAAATCAAATATTTGAAAGAAATTAGAGAAGGTGAAAGCAAAGAAATACGGATAAAAAAGTCAAGAAAAGCAAGTACTTGGGCAAAGACATAAAGCCTTACTTAGAGCGGCCACCCCCGGGACGCTGCTCAAACCGACTATAAGACCCCAAAGTTTCTCGCCCTAGCTTAACCTTTTTGTAATTTATATTTTATCATACCTTTAGCTTTTAAACTCAATTAGGTATAATTATAAAGTTTTGTGAATTTTCTTAAGTATTTTGATTATAAAATCTTATGGTTTTGATTTAACGTTTTGGATTATAATTTAGAAATTGTGATATTTAATTTAGAGTTAAGGTTTTAGTTTAAGTGTAAGATTATGTTTAAGGATATATGAAAATAGATATATTAGTTTAATTTTGGGAATTATGGAATGAAAATAAGAGAATTAAAAAATAAATGAAAAATAGGAAAAAAAGGGTAGGAACGGTTTTACCCAGTCCTAGAGCGGGTAAAACAGATCCGACGCCTAAAATAGCAGTTTTATCTAATCATGAAGTGGGTAAAACCGATCCAATAGTAGGAGAAAATATCTGACCGCCAAAAATAGTGATTTTACCCAACATTACAACGAGTAAAACCCATTGTAGGAAGCTGACAAAAATACTCAGACCGGTTTTACCAAGCCTTAGAGCGGGTAAAACCAATCGGGCTAGTGGAAAAAAAAAATAATAAGACCGGTTTTACCCAGCATTGGATCGGGTAAAACCGATCGTGTTCTGGAGTTCAAAAAATATATTTTCTTAAGTAGAGCTACAACCTAGGGGTCTAGTCTCCTAGGTTTTGGACTTGTTAGGCAATATGGGAGTATAAATAGACTTCATTTTGTCCTCACAAGTCATAACACAACCATAATCAAGAATCAAACAAGAGAAAAATGGAGAGAAAGGAGGAATAGGAAAGGAAGAAGGAAAGGAAGGAAAAACTAACCAAGGACGGATTTTGGAGTTGGAATTTGGATTCCTCGTCATGGATTTCATTCTAGGAAGCCTCAAGAACGTAAAGGTAATAAGTTTTACCTTTGTATTACGTTAAAATATAAGGAAATGATACATGAAAGTAGAAAAGTGAAGGTTTTGGTTTTCTTAAGTTTTAATCCAAATCTCTGATTCTAAGTGTTGTTAATATGTTATGGATTGATAGGAATGTTGTAGGAATGATTTTGAGTAAAAAGAACCAAAGAAAAACATGTTTTATAGCTATTTTGATCAAAATCTGAAGCTAAAAGCTTGAAAAAAACAATTTCTAGAAAGGATTGGATAAAACCGATCCAAATAGTGGGTAAAACCAATCCTGGCTCAAGAAAACCTGTTAAAATCGACTTCGGAATGGGTAAAACCACCTTTGGGAATTGCTGAAAAATTCAAAGCGGGTAAAACCGATCCGATGGCGGGTAAAACCGCTCTTAGAAACGGAGAACTTCTGAAGAGCGGGTAAAAATGATCCGAAAAGTGGGTAAAACCGCTCTTCGAAGCTGAAGTAGAATTTTGAGCAGGTAAAACCGATCCTTTTCTAAAAGCATGAATTTTTGAAGATTCAAACTAAATTCTTACAACTTCTTTTATATCTTTAAACACTTTAAATATTAATTAAATAAGGTTCATTAAATGGGTAGAAACACAAGGATTTAAAGTTAGAATCATATAGAAACCTAGAATTTAAAGATTTATCTAGATTTATGGATGAAGTCTAAACTATGATATTTCTGTAATGTGGATTTGCTTACAAAATACTAGCAATATACATGAGGTGAATGTTCTCACTAAAGGGGTTAAATGATTTAAATAGTAAGAAATGAGTTAGCATGCTTTAATGTTAATTTTATAGTAAAATGCATGTGCTATAAGTGATAAGTATAATTATGATATTTATATGAAAAAGTGATATGTTTATATATATGCCATGTGTACGTAATTGTTCTTGGATGCCAAGTTAAGTGTATAAGGGAGATGTTTATTAAAGTTTATCGTGTACTTATAATTAAGTGTCAAGCATGAAATGTTAATGTCTCATGCACCTGTGTTTGTGCACTATGTTACGTGCTACTTGCGTTTTTCCTATTACTTGCTACTTGTGTGTCCATTTGGGGTTCCCAAAGCCTATTTAGTTCATTGAAATCGAGCGTGTCAGCATTAGGTTTGAACGTTTGACTCAATGGCTGAAGGGTTCATTCTGGTATTATCTCGAGGTTTGCCACCGTGTTCCGTGCACCCGTGTATGTGCACTAGTTCATTGGCATAGTTGACTAGGCGACACACCGTGTATTGTCCGCCACCCAAAGAATTCGAACTCAGGTAAAGTATAATCGGTAATGCTTACCGAAGGGTCACATGGATCCTCGTTATAGCTTGCTGGTTATACTCTTTCTATCTTTTATGTATTCCCCCTTACATGCTTAGGAAATATGTGTTATGTGCTAGTAATTATTTACTCGGTAATGTTTTTAATAGTGCGACCTCACTGAGCTTATGGAAGCTCACCCCTTAGATGTTTGTCACATTATAGATTTTGGGAGTAATCGCCACTGAAGTACATAGTGTTGGAGAAACTTTGGAGTGGTGTTAAAGAAGGGCCTGCTACATAGTTCTAAGTATTTCGGCTTAGATAATGATAGTAACTTTTTCTTACTTTGTAATTCAGTAAGTTTGAGTTATGGATTTTGAAACTATTACGTATACATGGCACATATATAAGTTTAAAAACAATTTTGAAATCTGGTTTTTGAAAAATAGTTTTTAATATAAAATGTATAGATGAATAGTAAAAAATTGTATTAAAAATGTATAACTGAATAGTAAAAGTTGTATCGAAAATGATAAAAATTTATTATAATATATTAAATTTACCGTTGAAACAAAAACCAAAATCAAAACGTAAAGAAAAAGGCGCTTCATCTTCTTTGAATCTGTTAAGTTAAGTTAATTATTTCAAGTTTTTAAAGTTAAGTTAATTATTTCAAGTTTTTAAATCTTGTATGATTTACTGGAGTTTCGAGTAAGTAAGAATTTGTGATCATCGTCTGAAATTGAGCATTCGTGAAGTAATTCATATCATCGAGTTTAAATCCTTTGTCCCCCAATGAATATTTAAGAGTAAACTATCAAAACGCTATTGGTAAGTTAGATTATACTTATTTTGAAAAGTTTGATTTGAGGGAATTGTAAAAGGCAGTAAAAATTTTATAATTATAAAGAAAGGGCAGCAATTTGTTAACAAAAAAAAAAAAAATCGAATATATTTGTACGTACATAAATACCCACAATCTAGAAGGAAAATATTATCTAAAATAAAAACATCTAGAAGGAATTTTTTTATTTTATTTTATGAAAATAGGAGTTTCAGGAGATTCAAACATGGAATAAAAGTATGAACCTTCTAGTGGCTGGTAACAACTTCCTCGCTGTATTCTTTATTTCGGTTGCACAATTTCAGCCTTCCAACAATAATAAAAGAATAATTTAGTATTCTAATAAACTTACAATCATTAATTGCTGCTCTAGGCCAAAGCTTGCAAGAAGGAATATACAGAAAGTAAGATTACTATCGGCCGGTTTAGTCTGAGCCATTGTTCCTCAAGTTATTTTTTCTTTTAGTAATAGCTAGAGAAAAGAAGTTTTCAATTTTCTTGTGATATTTCTCCTTGTAACTCTACTGTCGAAGAGGAAGGAGAAGGGACAAAAATATCGCGCGCATTGAGGTTTGATGAATTCTTTTGTTAGGGGCCGGTCGATGCAGTGGCCGTCAGTCAGAGGAGGAGCGAAGGATATATAATGGTAGCTTTTGCTTTTGCTTTTGCTTTTTCTTCTTCAATTCATTTAAAATGTCCAAATATATTTTTATATCTATTTTTTTTGACAAATAATTTTTGCTCTGATTAAAACTTATGCAAAATTTGCATAATTATTTTTAAATCTGAATTTTTCATTAGCCCTCCTCAAAAATTTTCATGGATTTCCAAGTTTTAAAATTACGTGTTATCTATAACTAATTTTTTTAGGGATATCTATAACTACTCTATGTTTTAAAAGCAATGATATAAATAAGAAAAAACAGTGATAAATTATTTATTTTAAATATTCTGATACCCATATAAATTATCGCACTTCTCTATTAGAAAGGACGGAGTATCATTTCGGATCATTAGATTCAAAAGTGAGACAGTATTGAAATGAATATTTCTAGTGTAATATTTTGTTTTCAAGGAATATTTTTCTTTTATTTAGTAGGAATTAAGAATATTTTAAAATTAAGTAATTTTTTCATATAATTTTTAAACCTATTTAAGTACTGTAACTAATTGTTGTTTATGTATTATAAAATATGGTATTAATTAGATTAATAAACTGGATTAAAATTAATAATTATTCAAAAATTTCAAAATATCAAACACTAAAATATAAAACTAGCTTAAAAAATAGAAATAAAAGGCCAATTTACAATTTGTTAAAACAATAATCAAAAAATAAAAAGTTATGTAGGAACAGTGCTGTGCAATAACAGTGTTATTGCACGATGGATTGAGGTTTCTAGTTGCCTTAAACGACCCCCCGAAAAGTCAGCCGGCCACCATGATCGCCGCCGCCACCACCACCACTTCCACGTCCTTTTTCATCATTCTTCTTCTCTTCCGCTTATTTTCGCAAATCCTGCAATATTTTTGTCCCTTCCTCCTTCATGCGCAAAACGCAGGGTTGGAGATGGCACTAACCTATATATAGGTAGTAGAGTTACACGGAGAAATATCACAAGAAAATATAAAAAATTATTTTTTCTACATGAAAAAAATCACTTGAAAAACAATGGCTCAAACTAAAGTCGTGGTATTCCTACTCTCTGTATTCCTTCTTGAAAGCTTGACCCCAGGGCAGAACCAAGGGGTTGGGGGGGTGAGGGTAGTCCTCAAATCCCTTGAACTCCCTCCTCAACCTTTATTATCATTGTATTTTTAATTGTCAAAAAAAAATATTATGTATTTAACTGTCAAACTTTTTATTGTTCATATATATATATGTTAAACCCTTCAAAAATTTTAAATTTTGTTCTCTTATACCACTGCTTGGCCTAGAATGTCGTAAGTATATTAAAATACTAAAATAATCTTTTCTATGTTCTTAATTATTTTTAGTTTTAAACTAGTATTTATTTTTGGTGATTGAAGCCGTAGCAAATCTGAATTGCAACTCAGTCATTGCAGCTGGGCAAGGTGACACTTGTAACAATTACCTAGAAATTCAAGTTACCAATGTAAGGTTTCTTGGACATAAATCCCAATATCAAATGTGATACTTCCTCTATTCTATTACAAAATTAATATCTTTGTGGATTAATGGCTATGTGTGAAGTCTATTATTACGAGCAAATAACTTCAATTTTCTGCATCAATTGAAGAAATACCAGTTGGAGAAAATTGGAGAAATGCTCATGTTGTTTTTCCATTTACTAGAACTTTAATTGAAAAAATTCGATTACCAATATGCGATGACAACATCAAAAGGGCGGGTGAGACATTAGGTAGCAAAGTTCAATGGCCCAATGAATTGATGAAGTTGGGTGACATTCCGGAGAAGGTATATTGGGTGGATTATATTTGTACATTTCATTATATTATAATTATTTTTGGGTTGTTTCCCAAATCTCACAAGGGCTCTCCCTTATCTCTCTCAAAATATTCTCTCCCTTCTCTTTATCTTTTCCCACCCCAACACGTCTTCCTTCTCCCTCTCTGAACTTTCTCTTCTTTTTAAGTTTGTAGTCTTCCTCTTTATTGAGGTATCGGTCTCCATTCTGATATAGTAATCTTGTCATACCTTGTAGGGGTGTTTAATCTCCTTTTTTGGAGTTGTTTGGGTAGTTTTAGTAGTAAATATTTACAAATTTGGGTTTTTATTGAAGAAAGTTATACAAAAAGTAAAGAATGATCTTTGCTACCAGATCTATTCGAGAAGAAGTTGAAGGTGAAAAAACAAAAACAAAAAAAGAAAAAAGAAAAAAGAAAAGGAAAAAACAGTGGAGAGTAAACTCACATCGATTGAGAGACAAATTTCATAGCTGGTGAAATATTCGACAGGAGTGGGAGGTGTTGTTCGTGCCGGTGAGTTTGGGGTGACCTCCATTTTGGGAAAAAAAAAAAAAAAAAAGAAAAAAGAAAAAGGATAGATCTAGTACCCAAGGTGTGATGTTGCGGCAAAGATAAAAATTTTAGGGACAGTATTGTTCAGTTTTTAACTTCAGTTTCAGTTATAACATTTTCTTTGAGTAATAGTAATTGTTTATATTTTAATAGCAATGTATAATGCTAGGGTTTATCAAGTCAAGGACTCCTGTTTTTTTGACAACTTTGACAGTTGAAGGAAATCAAAGATCTATGTTTGCCATTTTGTAAGATCATTTGATCCATTAAATTTATTATGAATATAATCTACTTATTTCTGAAATCTTTTTAATATTTATTTTCTTCATTCTTTTGACATTTGTGTTATTAGGAGAAAATACTTGTGATAAATTACCTTTTCAAATGATAGAGTGAGTATTGACTCAATAATACAAAGTAAACTCTTCTAACATAACGGAGGGAGTATATATTTTTGGAAAATACTATAGCCCCTTCAGGTGACCATTCATTAAGTGGATAATGGTCTATGATACATTACCCATGCAATTACATAACTCATTGCATAGGCCATTATTCATTGAAAAATGGTCCAGAAGAGAAACTATATCTTTTGTATATTTCTTATAAAACTTGATGGATATATTCTAATTGATTATTAGGGTTTTATTTCATATTATTATTAGGAAGAAAGAGCAGAGTGACGCCGCCTCCTTCCGTTGAGTTCACCATTCCTCTCCACATGAGGAATCTCAAGTATGTGCAGTTACAAACTTACAAAGTACAATTGTCAAATCTCACTTGAAATTCCGTCGGAACTCCAAGGTATCACTACTACAAAATAGTGCTTTAACGGCTGCGGATTAACGGCTAAAAATAGAAAACCGCAGTATTAAAAGAAATACGGACTTTCTACGGCGGTCTAAAAATGAACCACCGTAGAACGGGACTTTCTACGGCGGTTTTAAAATAAACCGCCGTAGAAAGTCCGTTTCTACGGCGGTTGGGACAAACCGCCGTAGAAAGGGGGCTTTCTACGGTGGTTGCACGGCGGTTGCCTTCCAACCGCTGTAGAAAGTCCACTTTCTATGGCGGTTTGTCCCAACCGCCGTAGAAAGTCCCTTTCTACGGCGGTTTATTTTAAAACCGCCGTAGAAGTCCCTTTCTACGGCGGTTTAATTTTCTCCGCCGTTGTATTGACGTATTAAAACCTAAAAACAACGTGTATTTCCATATCGCGGCCGAAAGTGTTCTTCTCCAAATTTCTACTACGGTTTTGCACGTTGAACGTAAAGAATCGTCATTTGGAGCTAAAATTTACCACCTAACGGTTAGAAACTTCTAAAATTTCTCAGTAATTGCTTATGCTTGTGCTTTAGATATGTCATCCTATAGAATTTATTTTTATTTATGGTTGATGGCTGAAAATTAAAGTTGCATATATTCCATGTATATGGTGAACCTTAGTATTGTGGAACCCTATTTAGTTATACTATGTAGTTTCTTGGTGATGTGATTTGATTTATAGTGTTTGATTTTTAATAGATGATGTTCATATAATTAGCACTACTTAGAGTGTGTATTATTTTTTTATGCATTTCATGTGTTTGACGAAATGCATAAATGAAAAACTTAGAGTTTCTTCTTCATTTGATTATGTCTATTGCGCATGTGTTGTTTATGCATTATTTTTTTCATTGAGGTATTATAGTAGTTTTGATTATATGAGTAACATAAGTATTATGACATGTGCTAAGACAAGCATGCAACTTGATACTTTGTACATTGTTTGTTGAATTATTATTTGGTATTTTTAATTATTTCAAGTTAGTTACACATGGATCGAAATATCTTGTTGTATGGTGATCAGACCTCCGATTCTTATGGGAGAGAAGTTGAGAATTTCATTCAATTCGCTTATAAGAATACAAAGTACGTCCATTGTCTGTGCAAAGCTTGTAAAAATGGTGCGCGGTTTGATAACTCAGATACAATAAGGCTCTGTTCTCTTGTGGCTTTGGTAGAGGAAATTTTATTAGATGGAAGTTTTTTTTTGGAGGGAAGTTTTTTTTGGGAAATTGTGTAGGTGAGAGATAAAAAAGTGTAATGATTGTGTTTTTTTTTGAATTTATGTGAGTAGGTATTTAGAGGGAATTTTAAAATTTTAATTTTAAATTGTTGAAAAAGTAAAGTTGTTTCTTTGTGTAAAGTTTTGGAAAAAAAAAAGTGATGATTCTCTACCAAAGCCACAAGAGAACAGAGCCTAAGATTCCATTTATATCGGCACGGATTTGATCCTTCTTATAAACTGTGGATTTGGCATGGTGAAAGTATTGATGGTTTACCTGAGCAAAGAAAATCTCATGCAAAAGGAGATGATGCGATTACTAGAGATCGATTAGATGCCATGATTGAGGATGTGGCCGAGGATTTTGCTGATAAACCGGAAGTTCTTGCTTCCATTTTGGGTGACAATGAGAAGCCTCTATACAAGGGTTGCACTAAATATATACGATTGTCTAGTGTTTTGAAGTTGTTTCATTTGAAAGCGGCAAATGGGTGGTCAGATACTAGTTTTACAGCCTTATTGAGGGTATTGAAAGATATGCTCCCAGAAGATAATGAACTTCCAGATCGAATTTACGAGGCGAAAAAAATATTGTGTCCAATGGGTATGGAGTATAAGAAGATCCACGCTTGCCCAAATGATTGCGTCCTCTACAGGAATGAGTATAAGGATTTATTGCTTTGTCCTAAATGTAAAACTCCACGATACAAAAACAAGCAGCTGTGTGATGAGGTTGAAGACAGTTCTGATGCGCAAAAGAAGGGGTCGCCGGCTAAGGTTCTGTGGTATCTTCCTATAATACCGAGATTGAAACGGTTGTTCGCTAATGAAAAAAATGCAAAACTAATGACATGGCATTCAGATCGGTGTATTCCCAGTGATGATGACAAGGTGATAATGCATACATCAGACTCAGATCAGTGGAAAAAAATTGATTCAATGTATCCTTCTTTTGAGGGAGAAGCCAGAAATTTGAGGCTTGGTTTGTGTACTGATGGAATGAACCCGTGCAGTCTGAGTAGCACACATAGCTCATGGCCGGTGATGTTGGTTATTTACAATTTGCCACCTTACTTGTGTATGAAGCGCAAGTACATACTTATGTCTCTAATGATTTCAGGCCCACGACAACTAGGAAATGACATCGATGTGTATCTTGCTCCTCTTATTGAAGACTTGAAAAAGTTATGGGATGAAGGCGCACCTGTGTTTGATGCATACCGTGAAGAAATGTTCACATTATGTGCCATGTTGTTCTGTACCATTAATGATTTTCCTGCTTATGGAAACTTGTCTGGGTACTCTGTTAAAGGGCATAAAGCATGTCCAATATGTGAGCAGAGTACAGATTTTTGTCAGCTTGCACATGGGAGGAAGACAGTATACCTTGGGCATCGCAGATTTCTTCCCGAGACTCATCCGTATCGCATTATGAAAAGAGCATTCAATGGATTCCAAGAGTTCAGAAAAGCTCCAGAACCCTTGAGCGGGCCAGAGGTGAAAGCTCGTGTGACGGACATTAATGTGGAGTTTGGTAAAACTTCGGAGTCCAGCAATAATGATATAGGTTGTTAGAAGAAAAAATCCATATTCTTTGAACTTTCATACTGGGAGAACTTGGATGTCAGACATTGTCTCGATGTTATGCATATTGAGAAAATATTTGCGAAAGCCTGTTAGGTACGCTCTTGAACATCCCTGGTAAAACTAAGGATGGTTATAACGCGAGACTTGATATGGTTGATATGAACATAAGAGCAAATTTAGCACCGGTAGCTCGAGGACAACGCACATATCTACCCCCTGCCTGTCACACTTTGTCCAGAAAAAAAAAAAATTGTGTTCAAGTTTGCGTAGCATCAAAGTTCCATCCGGATATTCTTCAAATGTAAGCAGACTTGTTTCCTGGAAGATTTAAAACTGGTTGGTTTGAAGTCTCATGATTGCCATGCCTTAATGCAACAATTGTTGCCTGTAGCTATTCGCTCGATATTGCCCAAGCATGTTAAGTCCAGTATAACAAGACTTTGTTTCTTCTTCAATGCTATATGTAGCAAGGTTATCGCGCGCACGAAAGACTTGATCAGTTACAAGATGAAATAGTTGTTGTCCTTTGTCAATTAAAAATGTATTTTCCACCCGCCTTTTTTGATATTATGGTGCATTTGGTGATTCATTTGGTTAGAGAATAAAAATCTGCGGGCCTGTTCATTTGAGATGGATGTACCCATTCGAGCGATATATGAAAGTATTTAAGGGGTATGTTAAGAATCGTTGTCGTCCTGATGCTAGTATTGTTGAAGGTTATATAGCTGAGAAGGTAATTGAGTTTTGCACTGAATACTTGGCCGAGACCGCATCCATTGGAATATCTAAGAATCGGCACGATGGGAGGATTACAGGTATGGGCACAAGGGGAGGAAAAATGTTTTTGCCGTCTAATGTTGAATTGATGAAGGCGCATCTCTACATTCTGCGCAATTCTGAAGAAGTTGCGCCCTATATGACAGACCATATCCGTTCAATAAGAACGTTTTATCCTGCTTGGACGGATCAACGTGTGCTCAATGAACATATTCGGACATTTGTCTATTGGTTTGGTAATGCTGTCCTGGGCAAAGACGTTTCGGAGACATTGAAATGGTTGGCGTTTAGGCCCAGCCCTGCGGTACGAGCATTTTCATGCTATGACATAAATGGATATTCATTTGCTACTAAGAGACAAGATGAGAGAGTACGGCACAAAACAGTGGTGTTACATTAATCTCAGAGGCTTTACATGTTTCTAGCAGGAAGGATAAAAATCCATTGTATGCAAACATGGCTTATTACGGGGTGATCGAAGATATTTGGAGCTTGATATGTTGTGTTTCGAAAGTAGTGTTTTTTCAAAGTAGCTGTATTTCGCTGCAATGGGTTGATAACAATAGTGGGGTTCGAACTGATGATTCATTGGGTTTTACCTTGGTGAACCTTAATCGGGAGGATTTCAAAGGGGAACCATTTATACTTGCATCGCAGGCGAAACAAGTTTTTTATATCACCGATCCTTGCGACGAACAATGGTCTGTTGTTCTTCATGGTAAACAACATCAAGGAGTGGAAGGGATTGATACAGAAGAAGGGCTTTATGAGGCTAGCCCTTTCTCTAGTGGGTTACCTGAATCGAGAGCAGATGAGGAAGATAGGGAACTTGATAAATACATACTTCGTGATGACCACAGCGAAGGATTATGGTTCGAGGAGCAAGTGTCCCATAAGAGAAAGAGAATAAATTAAGCATCATTTTCAGGTATATTGTTTGTGTTTATTAATTTTTTTTCTGTGGGTGTGTATGTTGTGTGTGTGTATTGTATATGTTTCTTTGATTTTAATGAAAAGAGGTGGACATAAATTTATAACAACATTTATTTTTATCCTTTGTACTGTGGGATTGAAACAGGTCACAACTCGGATGAAGCCGCGCAATCAAGGGACAAAATTTCAAGGGACTTCATATGCGGAACTGTTTATAAATGAATATGTTATTGTTGGAAATTGTGTGAAGCTTCTGTGTTGATGTTATGATGCACTTGTGTTTTGGTCAAAAACAAGCAGGGAGATTTTGTCTGAATTGATTTGAAACTGAATTCCGTATTATTCGAAATAGTTAGAATTTTAGTGAAGTATTTAAGTATGTGCATATCCTTGACAGGGAGTATGTTACATTTATAGGGGAGACTTTGTCAAATTTTCCGGCAAATTGATTTCCTTGTTTTTCATTTATGAATAAATGTTTCATGTATTATTTTTTTTTTTCAAGGAGTAGTACTTTTGGTAAAATTTACAGGGGAAGCTATACGTAGTTCATTTTGTTTTGATTTTATATTTAACTCTTCATAAATTACTTGTCGGTGCCTCGGAAAAAAGAAATTCATTTAGCGAGGTTGGGTATTGACCGATGAATGAATTAATTATTCGTTTATCGATTAATAATGCTTTATTATTTTGCAAATTGATTATTCAAAATATATTTTATATGAACTTGAAAAAACTAGAAGGTGCCTCGGTTGCGCCGGCGACGGGAGAGGAGGAGAATGGACCGAACAGCCGCGGTTGAAGGGAGGGGGAAACAGGGGAGAAGCAGGGGAAAAAAGGAGAGAAGAAGGGGAAGAGACTTAGGGAAAATGAAAGGAAAATGTCTAAGTTCAAATTTGATTTGAACTTCGACCGGGTCGTCTGTTCAACGGCGGTTCAACCGCGAACCGCCGTTGAACCAACTTTCAACGGCGGTTCACTCGTGAACCGCAGTGGAAAGTTGGTTCAACTGCGGTTCGTGGTTGAACCGCCGTTGAAAGTCCCCACTTTTTCTCGGTTTAAATAGAGGAAAAAATTGGAGCCAATTCCCGCGCGGTATATTTTAATATGAATTTTTTTTTTACATTTTCAAAAAACTAAGCCCACAATTTTGTAAATATAATAATACATACCCAGATTGTCTAAGTTTATTAATTATGTACACAATCTCGACTTTTATAAACCATTTCATAATTAAATTTCAAATTTTCCATTGACCATATATTTGCATTTAAATTTCGCGTGCTACTACACGTACAATAATTATAGGTCAAAGATAAAAATTAATAAATTTCGTAAAATATACATGTAAGAGTCGATAAAGTAATAAGCTTCATTATGTCCCTAAAATTTCTACTACTTTTCGACTTGGGCGAACGGGATAAAATAATCAAATCCACAAATGCATTAGGTACGTATAGTAATATAAAACTTAATATTTGTTAAGTGGCCTCAAAAAATTAAATAGTTATTGGATTTCATTACCTTTATACATATATAAACATATATATTCTATATATATGTTTATACATATTGAACCATATATATATAAACATCTTTCCTTTTTCTCATTTCCCCTCTTGATGCACATCATCCAACTCTCTCCTCTCTGCTCTCGATCTCTTGTAAATTTTCCACTACATAAATAAAATGTTTTCATTGAAAGAATTGAAGACTTTAAAGACAACTTTTAATAATTAATTCTTATATATATATATATATAAACGTATTTTGAATTTGGTATAAAAATAGAAAATTCATGCGTAGCGCGGGAATTGGCTCCAAAAACTATTTTTCTACGGCGGTTCTCGGTTGAACCGCAGTAGAAAGTAGTTTTTTGGAGCCAATTCCCGCGCTACGCATGAATTTTCTATTTTTATATCATTTCTAAACCCTAAACCCTACTCCTATTAAGTTTTTTTTCCCAATTTTCATAAATTAACCGCGGTGACGCTTAAGATTGAAATAGATAGTGAAGCGCCACCCTTTAATTTTTCCTTTGTTTTTCGCCTTGACATTCTGAATTGGGTCGCAGGATTCGACCTCGAGGATGATGGTCTTCCCGTCAGAGTTTTCACGTAAACCTCCATTTTTTTCAAAATACGTTTTAATATATATATATATAACTTAATTATAAAAGTTGTCTTCAAGTCTTCATTCTTCGAATGAACATTTTATTTTATGTAGTGGAAATTTACAAGAGATCGAGAGCAGAGAGGAGAAGTTGGATGATGTGCATCAAGAGGGGAAAGGAGAAAAGAGAAAGATGTTTATATATATATATATATATATGTTTATATATATATATGTATGTAAGGTAATGAAATCCAGTAACTATTTTATTTTTTTTCGGCCACTTAACTAATATTAATTAATTTTTATATTACTATACGTACCTAATGCATTTGTGGATTTGATTTTTTATCCCGTTCGCCCAAGTCGAAAAAGTAGAATTTTAGGGACATAATGAAGCTTATAACTTTATCGTCTCTTACATGTACATTTACGAAATTTAGTAATTTGATCTTTGACCTATAATTATTGTACGTGTAGTAGCACGCGAATTTAAATGCAAATATATGGTTCCATGGAAATTTGATTTAATTATGAAATGGTTCATAAAAGTCGAGATTGTGTACATATTAATAAACTTAGACAATCTGGGTATGTATTATTATATTTACAAAATTGTGGCCTTAGTTTTTTGAAAATGGAAAAAAAAAATTAATATTAAATATGCCCGCGCGGGAATTGGCTCCAATTTTTTCCTTTATTTAAACCGAGAAAAGTGGGGACTTTCAACAGCGGTTCAACCACGAACCGCAGTTGAAAGAAGAATCAACTGCGGTTCACGAGTGAACCGCCGTTGAAAGTTGGTTCAACGGCGGTTCGCGGTTGAAAGTTGGTTCAACGGCGGTTCGCGGTTGAACCGCCGTTGAACCGACGACCCGGTCGAAGCTTAAAGTTCAAATTTCTTGAAATTTCCTTTCCTCCCTCATTCTCTTCCCCTCATCTCCCCTTTTTTTCCCCTGCATTTACCCCTGTTTCCCGAACCCATTCTCCGCGGCTGTTCGTCTTCTTCGCCGATCCTCCCGTCGCCGGCGAGCTCTTTCGTTTTCCGATCAACCCCGTCGGTTGTCCAAGCAAGGCCGATTGTTTGGCTGTCCAAGCAAGGCCGATTGTTCGGCTCTCCATTTCCACCCTCCTATATATTCTTTGGGCTTGGTTGTAGGAGTTCACCCAAAAGGTTCCACCTTCTATGCTTCCATTTTAAAAATTTTGCAATGTGACCTTACATTTTGTAAATGCTTCCCATTGCACTAGGGTTATTGGGTTGATATTTATGGTTGATTTCGGTTTTAATCCTTGTGATGAATGATTGGAATGCTTTTGGATTTATTGATTGTTTGTTGCATTGTTTGGTTGTTGAATTGAGTGTTTTGTCCTACATGAGTTGAGAACCTAGGGTTTTGATTAATGTTCCATAAGGTACCCTTTGAAATTCGGGTTTAGTGTATGAATATGAGAAACTCAAATGTTTATTTCGTTTTGCTTGATTAATTTTAGAACATTGGTGTTTGATTTCGGTTCTTATTCGATTTAGTGTTCCTCCTTTAGTGATAATGAGGAAAATGCTTTGTTGTTGATTCCACTTTGTGAAATTTAATCTTCATAGGGTTCTTTCTTTAGGGATCCCTTGTTTCAATGTCTTCAAAGCCCCATATATGTTGAAAGTAAAGAAATCTTTGCATGAATGTGAAGCATTTTTTATTGCACAAGCACTAAGTACCTTTAGGGAAGAAGAGTATTTTTTAGGAGTGAAGTACTAACCCTTGAAGCTTTGACCTTCCTCACTAAATTTGGTTTTATTCCTTTAGTAGAAATTAATGATTGTTCTCATTAGTTGTTGGTTGTGAAATGTGAAGTACTTTATCAATGGTACCCTTTATAAGTCCAATTTTTTGGCCCTCATTTGGTTTAATTTGGATAATGGTAATTGTGTATGGCAAATATCACTATCTCCTCTTAGCTTTCCCTTATCTTTGTTTCAAAAGCGTGAAATATGCTTTGTGAGGGTTCTCCTTGATGAAGGGAATTTTTTTTCATGAATGTAGAGTTTGAAATATCACTTCTCCTTAAATGTTTGATCTTTGCGATGTATGGTTTCTTCTTTAGTGGAAAGGAGGGTAATGCTTTGTGGTTGAGTTGAAGGTGTGTTCCTCCCTTGGTTGTATGTCATGAATGCAACTAATATATTGAAAGTGAGGCTATCTTTGCATCAATGTAATGCTTCTTTATTGCGAAATCACAAAGTATTTCTATTGCTTTAGGGAAGGAGAGTATTTTTTTGGATTGAAGTACTCCTCCTTAAATCTTTTACATTCCTCACTAAATTTTGGCTTTTTCCTTTATTAGAAATGAATGATTGTTCTCATTAGTTGTTGGTTGTGAAATGTGAAGTACTTTATCAATGGTACCCTTTATAAGTCCACTTTTTTTGGCCCTCATTTGGTTTAATTTGGATAATGGTAATTGTGTATTTTTAGGATTGAATTTTGTGAATGTACATTGCCTTTTTTTTTCACATTACAAGCATTTTTGTATTTGACATTAAAGCTTTTCTTTAATTGCATATATGTTATATTGAATTCTCTTTCTATGTACATGAAGTTTAAGGTACTTTCAATGGCCCGAAAAAGAAAAAGCAATACGGAGCATAGTGATGAGGGTAATGGCAATGGAGATGGTTCTTCTACTACATCTAGAAGAGGTAGAGGGCCCACAAATTGCAATGATCTATTGGAAATGCGAGCGAAGGGGAAAACTCTTGACATTTCTTTTGATTCCGAGCTCGAGCCTAAAAAGTATCATGCAAAGTGGATTACCTTTGTGGCATATACGGCCCCGAGCAAAGTGGACATAGTGGAATATGAATCATGGCCCAAAGTTCCCGAGGAGATCAAGAAGAGAGTGTGGATGGAAATACGGGTATTTTCTTTAATTATAATGCATTGTTTGTTTCTTCTTTCATACAAATGAACTCAAATTCCTCACTAAATTTTTACTCCTAATTTGCACTGTAGGCATTATTTGTTTTTGAGTCATCCGAAGAACTCGAAACAAAGTGGATTTCTTATGCCGGTAAACGGTGGAAAGATTGGAAATCCTATTTAGGGAAATATGTACATGGTGCCTTGAAGGGTAAGGACCCATGCTTGGAATATAAATATCTCCCTAGGGAGACATGGATTAAGTTCAAGGCTAGCCGCGAGACAGAAGAATGGCAGGTATATTTTTTAAAATTGATTTCCTTCTTCTTTTTGGATATTTGAAATTGCTCAGTTTATGGATAATAATTTTTCATTATATTTCTCTCTAGGCAATTCGTGGAAAAGCGCAAAATAATGCCACTTTAAATGCTTTATACCATAATTTATCTCGCGGTGGCTACCGACTGCTGAAGAAGCAGTTGCATGACGAGGCGGTGAGTGCATCCGGGAAGAAGCCTTCAGAGGAGGGTCAGTCCGAAGAAGAAGGCGAAGATTCTTATTCAGTGCTAGGCCGTCATCTACTTTGGAGACAGGCCCACACAAACAAAAAAGGAGAATACTTCACGCCAGAGGCTGGGCGTGTAGGGATGGAAATTGTAAGTTTTGCACCATACATTTTCTTATGTTTCAGTTCTTTAAGCTACGCATATATTTAAAACTATATTTAACTTTTAAGTAAGACATCGTTCTTTTACTTAAGAGTAAAAAAAATAAAAATCAAATTTGAACACACTCTAGGCGAAATAGAGACAAAACCCTTTCCCTTTACTTTTGGCCCATTTCTTTTCTTTCTTTTTCTCTAGTAATATTATTCTACCTGAAGCCAAGCTGCACATTTTTCCTTTTTTTAAAATTTTTTTTTCCTTTTTACGGAACTGTCCATTTTTCCTTATTTTTTCTTTAATATTTTTAATATTTAAAGTCTCTGTGTATATATTTTTTATTATAATTGAATATTTATTACTAGATATCTATGATGAAATGCAAATTAATAATTTGGTTGTCATTAAATGTTTATATTGCAATTATAATTATCTAGTTATCACTGTAAAGTAAATAAATGATTAATTTGTATATATGTGTATTTATTTATATTTTATAATTATGGTTATCAATTTTATATTTAAAAAATTTATATACATAAATGATTAATCTGTGTATATGTGTATTTATTTATATTTAATTGATCTATTTACATTTCCTATATTTGGCAAAATGTGTAGGAAAATCTATGTTCCCGCGAGTCCCAAGGGGAGACCGTTGCAGAGGGTAGGAATGACATTCTTGTCATTGCAACGGGAAAGAATCACCCCCGTTATCGGCCATTCTACCAGGGCACGTATCAATCCCACCAAGGCCGTCGCTTAAAGATGAACTTGATTTAACTAAGCGACAGCTTCAGAAAACCACTGTCCAACTCGATGAATGTCAGACACATCTGAAGATGATGGTTGGGTTTATATGTGGTAAGATGGGAACCGACTATGATACATTAAAAGCCACCGTCATCAATAGTGCCAAAGATGAGAGCTTGCACCCAGAGACCTCCGGAGCGGTCCCTGTTTCCCCTGTGAGCCCTGTTTCTCCTCTGATCCCTACAAGTTTACCCGAGTTGGAGATGCTACATGTTTCACCTACGGATCCGATCAAAGCCTCTGACTGGGGTGCTTTAGGCGAATACAAGGTAAATAAAATTAATATGTATATTTTCATAGAATACACGTGGTATTTTTAAAACTAAATTAAATTCAGTGCATGCATATGACACACTCATCACCTTCAAAAGGAAAGAAAAGAGAAAAGATAAGAGAGAACATGTTTAAGAATTCTAAACAGGTATTTTAGGAGGCTTGAAACTCATAACCCTAAGATATATCTTGATGTATAGAACATGTTTTAGGCTTTGAATAATTACTTGGATTGGTTTCAAGTGAATACTTGTTTAGACGGCAACTTTCTTCTTCAATTTTTTTTTTTCATTATTACAGTGCTTTGTTAATTTAGACTTAATAGTTGATTAATGTTCATTCGCTTGCCTATTATCTCAGGACGGGTGTGAATGCCATCTGTTCATCTCTGAGGATTCGCAAAAGCGGCGTAAGCTTGTGGCAAAGGGAAATATTTATAAGCAAAGCAAGCACCACAGGCGCGAGGTTAGGAAAGGTTGCGCGAGGGTCACAATTAAAATTTGCTATGATGACTTTGCCCCGCTACCATTTCCTGAGGAAGAGGCTGCAACTGTGGGAATGGCCAGATCCTTTTTCGTGGAATGGCCTATACAGTTAATTGAAATTATTCAGCCGGATCCGGTAACACAGGTATATTCTTTCATTTATTTGTGAATTACTTAATACCCTTTTGTATATTTAATGTTATTTCAAATGATGTTAGGTGGATAAAAGTGCCCAAAAGAAAAAAGGCCGGATGAATTATATGGATGATATAAAATCTCCTTCGGCGACGGTTCCGACTGAGATGTCAACCTCATCGACATCTGATCCATTGCAAGAGTTGCAGCTCCGAATGGAGAAAGATTCGGACTTCAATGGCTTCTTCTTTCAAATGACAAGAGAAGTCATAGGTGTGGAGCACCCTATTGCGATGGATCGACAGGATCTCGTAAACTTATTGACCAGAGAAAGCCAGGTCTCAAACTGTTTGATGCAGTTGTTCACCCAGTGAGTTTCCACTTAATTTTATAACCTATTTCAAATTATTGTTATATATAGTATGCATTCCATGTGCCTAGACTAACCAATGAAGCCCTTTTTGTAAATTCTTTAGAGCTTTACATGAGTTAGTTGAAAGGAATGGGAGAAAGGGGATAGGTTTCCTCTCGGCTGATCATGTCACACCCATAGGAAATGAGTATGAAGATAGGGTAAACTACATTGCGCGAAACTTGAAGGATCGGAATAAAGAAATTTATCTGGTGCCTTATCTTCAGGGGTAAGTGATACTGTAAGCGCTTCTCTAATATTTAATCGGCACTGATTTAAAGATCTGACATCATTAAATTTTTCGTTTGCAGTGAACATTGGATGCTAATGGCCATTAGACCAATAGAAAAGGTTGTCTACTGGCTTGATTCTTTACAAAATCCACAGAAAGAGGAGGCGGTGGTGCTTATAGACGAGTGAGTTATATATATTAACAACTGTTAGGATGCCTATATATCCATATGTTGCTAATTATTTTCGTTCCGCTTTCATTTTTATAGGGTGATGTTTAACTATCAAGCTTTCTTAGGATTGCCCAGAAATGTGCATATGCAACCTTCGTGGATAGTAGTTAAGGTAAAATTGGTTTTTATTAAAATTTTTACTCAACGTTGTGCATATGCAAAATTGGTTCTTATTAAATCCGTGAGTCTAGTAGCATAAGTTAGTAGTGTTAGTCAATTAATATATTAGTTAGTCACGTTATTTATTGAGGTATTTGATTTATGCATGCAATCTGTGAGTCCAGTACTGTAGGTTAGTTAATATATGCATGCAATTGCCTTTTCGATCAGTAGAAATTAGCTTTGTCCTAGTCATTTAATTAATTATATTAATATGAATGAAGTTATATGAATATTATAATTAATTTCTAACTCGTATATTAATATTCATTAGCATAAAAAGCAAACGAGCAATTGGGAGTGTGGGTACTATGTAATGCACTACATGTACCAAATAGCAATGAAATCATCCACATTGGCACTTGAAAAGGTAAATATTTCTCATAACTTACTTAATTGACTGTATTTCATTTTGCTACTCGGTTACTTTTTAATTTCAAAAATTCTGTTGCAGCACTTCAAGCTCGACCGCACTCCATTAAGCAATGTGGATATAGATGCAGTGCGAAAAATATGCGCTAGTTATATTTTGGAGCATCCGGCGTAGTTGAAGGATACTAATTAAACTTGTTCATATTAGAGTTGCACAAATATTTTTTGGATATGCTGTATTATAAAAGCGATTTCAATTTGTATATTGGTGATATTTGTATTAAATTTCAAGTTTTAGCAGCAGGTTTTGCTTTAAACCAGGTTTTAGCAGCAGGTTTTTAATGCTTTTAATGCGGTTCGGGTGTAAAAAGTGGCAACTTTCTACGGCGGTTCAAGGTTGAACCGCAGTAGAAAGTTACACTTTCAACGGCGGTTCATGGTTGAACCGCCGTAGAAAGTGCTAGTATTCTACGGCGGTCCAACGGTTGGACCGTAGTAGAAAGTTACAAGTTGAACCGCCGTAGAAAGTCCGAACTTTCTACTGCGGTTCATGGTTGAACCGGCGTAGAAAGTGTAACTTTCTACTGCGGTTCTAACCGCCGTAGAAAGTCCGCTAACTTACTACGGCTGCCAGATAGATGGCGGTTCAAAAATGCTAAAAACTGCCGTTAAAAGCCCTTAATAACCGCCATTAAAGCCCCTTTTTGTAGTAGTGTATGGGTTTCCATTTTTAGCAACATTGTTTTCTTCTTTGAGTTTATTAGCCCAATTTTTGATTTTTTTTTTTTATTAATATTGTTTTTGAACATAACTAGTTTGTCTGTTTTTTTTCCTATCACTTCGTTGGCGCAAACTTTGAATCCCTAACCTACAACCACATTAGTGTATACATATTCAATAATGTTTTTTCATGTGGTTCCCACGTCAGTCACTATGAGAATTAACTCTTAATTTTCTAAGTGCATATCACTGCATATTTTTGGAAAAGAGTTTTTTTTTAATTTAAAAACTGTATTAAAAATATATTAAAAAATAAAAATATATAGTTGGATAGTAAAATGTGTATTGAAAATACTGAGATCATATTAATATAAAAATACAAATTTTCAAAAATTTATTTTTGAAAACATGCCTTAGTGATTACTACATCAATCACTAAAATTGCACTATCATTTTTTGAAGGAGTTACATGTCTGTCCGTTTGACGATCCGACAAGCAATATTCAACCCCTAAAATCGATGTGTTTGTTTTATAATTAAACTATGTGCGATATTTGTCGTTTTAACATAACTGTAATACATTAGTAGTTACATTCCATACATCATAGACTAAAACTAAATACTCAATACATAGGATGTTATACACAATACATCAGTATAAATACTCAATTACATTAGAGGCTAAAATCGATGCGCGATATATCAAAATTATCAAATGTTATACGCGATATCAATAACTAAACTCATAACAACTATACATCAGCAACTATGTTTAATGCATTAAGATTCTAAACCCAATAGCAATTAATACACATAATAGGCTATACTTGATATACGTGTTTTTGCTCGATAATTGTGATACACACTACTACAAAAGGGGGCTTTAATGGTGGTTATTTAGCACATTTAACGGCGATTTTCGTCCATTTTGAACCGTCATCTATCCGGCAGCTGTAGAAAGGTTACAGACTTTCTACGGCGATTGGGAACCGCCATAGAAAGGTTAGACTTTCTACGGCGGTTCCTAACCGAACCGCCGTAGAAAGTACCAAATTTAAAATAAAAAAAATTTAATATTTCATTTTTTTATCTCTACATTCAAAATATATAGAATTTTTCCCCTAAATATTCATTTTGGCCACATATAAATACGAAAATAATCAAAAACAAAATCCCAAAATATGAAAAACGAAGTTGGTAGATTTGTTTTCATCTGAAAACGAATACCCCAATTTCGTTTTCTTCAAAACTAACCAAAAAAAAAAAAAAATTTCTTGAAGGAAACGAATTCCTTGAAAACGAATTCCCTGAATTTGTTTTCTTTTGAAAACGTATTCCATGCATTCGTTTCCTTCTTTTTTGTTTTTTATTAATTTCATTAAGAAACGAATTCCATAATTAATTTTTTTCCTTTTTTGTTTTTATATTAATTTCATTAAGAAATGAATTCCACTAAAATTATTTTTAAAATAAATAAAAATAATTATATTTAAACGAATTATAAAAAAATTAAATAATTATTTTCATTGAAAACGGTTCACCAAAATGTTTCTAAGTTTTTATTCATTTTAAAAAAATAAATATTATTTAATGAAAAACAAATTTTAGGATTTTCGAAACGAACCCCCGTAAATCTTTTTGAGTTGTTATAAAAAAAAAAGGCAAAACATAATTATATAACTGAAATTTTAATTTGTAATTCAATAAAATTTTAGAGGAAGTAATTTACGGCATTTTTTGAAATACATAAAATCTCCGTATAAATGAATTTGGGGAATTTATTTATCTTTGAAAATTTAGTCACGCATTTATGTTTTGAAAATAATTAATTCTATTAAACACAAAACTCATAAATTCGTTTCTCTAAAAAAGAAATAACATTAGACCGATATTGATGTTTCTATTTTTAATTGTTTTTAGTTTAAATGAGCTTGCATAGGAAATACTAGTGGGATTAGGCAGGCGCAACAATATAGAAAATGGAGAGAATAAAGAGACAAATGTAATTGACCACCATTTCAACAAATGCCATAAATTACTTCCTCTAAAATTTTATTAAATTACAAATTACAATTTCAGTTATATAATTATATTTTGCCTTTTTTTCATAACAACTCAAAAATGAATTACGGGGGTTCTTTTGAATTAATAAAAAAAGGAAAAAATTAAATTGAAATTAATAAAAAAAAAAAGAAGGAAGAAACGAATTCATGGAATTCGTTTTCAGAAGAAAACGAATTCATGGAATTGTTTTCAGAAGAAAACGAATTCCCAATGCCTGAATTCGTTTTCTTCAAGATTTTTTTTTTTGTTTTTTGTTATTTTTGAAGGAAACGAAGTTGGGAGATTCGTTTTCAATATTTTGGGAATGAAAAAAAAAATTGTCTGTTTTGGTAATTTTTGGTCCCAATATGAATATTGGGGAAAAAAACCCAAAATATATTATATATATGCAAAGATTTTCCTCATTTTCCTTCTACTATTTTTTCCTCATTTTCCTTCTCAGGTTTTGGAATTTCCAAGCCATACTCAGTCTCATCAATTTCTTCAAGTGATAAAAATCCTACAACCATTAAACATTGTTGCAATTAAGACCACTTTAACAAAGAGACACACTGAAACTCATAACTATAATCTAAAAATATAATTTTGAAAGAAAAATACATTAAAAAAAATACTCCAAAATATTGTAAGATACAACTAAAGAAATGAAATTTCACCCACTAAACAAGCTAGACAACATATATTTCAACATCTTTAACAACATTCTTCCATTTAATTGCACAAGATATACAAGAGTTTCCTTTCTTGATGTTATAACTCAAGCAAAGAACCTTCCTTTACTAAAAATGCCACTATCATCAAGAAAACAAACTCTCAAAAATTTTGGGAATTAAAGCAATTGAAATGAGTAATAAATCCAAATCCTCAGGTAGCCAAACAATCAAATATGTCTTAACTTTCACCGATTTAACACTAATCAAACCCAAATTTAATCATTCATCATCTCACCAAACCCGAATTTAACACTAATAATAAACCCTAGGCCAATCGCAATAATCAACTAACAATAAAATTTGTAAAGCTTAAATAAAGTTGAAACTATTCGATATAACTTTTTTTATGATTTGAAGCCCACAACAAAGACCGATTGTAGTGAAATTATGATGGGGGATTAACTCCAAGTGGTGGGTGATGGCTGATTAAGAAACCATCTCCGGAGTTGGGTGACGACGAATCTGGTTATCAATGCCGCCAGAAGAACGACTTCGGGGGAAGACAAGAGAAAAAACCGGCGGCGAGAGGATTTGCACCGGAGACGTTCCTCGCAGAAGATGAAGGGGAAGCCGCGGTTGGCTGGAGATGGAAACAAAGGAAAACCCTTAAATTTCAAACAAAATCAAGTTTCTATGGCGGTTTTTATTTAAACCGCCGTAGAAATGCACTTTCTACGGCGGTTGTAATTAAAACCGCCGTAGAAAGTAATTTTCTATGGCGGTTATTAAGTGGCGGTTATTAAGAAACCGCCATAGAAAATTACTTTCTACGGCGGTTTTAATTACAACCGCCGTAGAAAGCCTGTAAAATATTAGGTTTTCTACGGCGGTTTATTTTAAACCGCCTTAGAAAGTATTGGAAAAAATTGAGAATTCTCGCCCGTTCCTCTATTCCTATTAATTTGTAGTTTTTCTTTTTTTGTAAATTAACCCCCAAATTTTTTTAAATTTAATAATAAATATGTAATTTACTATTTATCAATTGTTATAGTAAAATTCATCATATTTATTAATTATATACAAACTCCAGCCTTTATGTTACGATAAACAATAAATAAATTTTAAATTTTTAGTTGACCAATCCATTATTTTAGGCCCTCAAAATTTTTTGAAGTATTGTTACATAATAATTCTAAGAAAACTTCAAAAATAGCAATTTTCATTGAATTACTAATAAGATTTCTGAATTTCTATCTACTTATCACTATTTAAATAAAGTAAATCAAGAAATTCAATTATGTGAAAATAAAAATTCATAGCGGCACTTAATACTCTTCACAATTGGTTACAATTATAACTCAATGTCATATCCATGTAAAATCTTAATTAATTGTCGATCGTTTCTATATCTCTCATATATAGGCTAGTTAGATCTTCTTTTGCATCTACATATACCTTCTTCTATTAGAATTAAGAGTCAGAAAAATATAAAGAGGTGGACGTTCGTAATGTTCCTTACCCCTGTATATAAAATTCAGATGATGCAGATAATATGTTTAAATTTGAATATTACAAACATCAACATTATTGAGGTTTTAAACAACTCTAAACAAAAAGAAATTCAATTTTACTGGCTGTTATAAATCCTAAATCCTAAACCCTATGCTCTAATTCAATGGCGGTTATTCGAAAACAGGCGGCTGTAAGAAAACCGCCGTAGAAAGTAGGGACTTTCTATGGCGGTTCACTTAGGAACTGCCGTATAAAGTCCCTTTTTACGGCGGTTTTCGAATAACCGCCGTAGAAAATACGTACTTTCTTTTTAATGGCGGTTTTGGTCTTTCCGCCGTAAACCACAGCCGTTGAAACTCCTTCTGTAGTAGTGACATTAGAGGTTAATTAAATTAGATACATGTATCGTTAGACGCATCCGATACAAGATTTTGCCTAAGATTTTTTTTTTTTTTTCAATTATCCGGAATTTCATTCCAGCCTTGCAGATACTATTTCTTTCCTGATTTTATTGACAACATAAAAAGAATTTAAATACAATAATGGACCCAAAAAAAAAAAAATTAAACTAATAATATTGATCATTAAACTAGAGAAAAATGCTAGCAACTGGTTTGAAACTTAATCAAATGATTTTCTGATGCGAGAAGAACTGGTAATTTTACACTTCTAGAAGAAATTTCACTCCGGCCATTCAAATGCTCCGGGCAGAAGAAAATGTAGGTCAAATCGTTTTGATGTTTGTCTATTCGATAGATGGGTTGACCAGCAGCATAACCACCCAGAAGTTGGTAAGATCTTTCTGACTGACCCATTGTGAGACATAATTCTTCAGTGCCTACAAAAAAAGGTCATTTGAAAAGGAAAAAGGAAAAAATAAATAAAAAGTCACGTCTCTAGTGGGAATAAAATCATCAAACGTTAACAAGAAGGCAAAAATAAAAACTATTACCCCTTTGTTCTTTTTAAAGTCTTAGGGCCTGTTTGAATAAAATTAGTACTTATATATAAATAGTTAATGTTGAATTAATTAAGTATCTTACATCTAAATGTTGAAATTTCATTTTTTAACTTTTGAATTAGAATGCTTAATCAGTTATTTGTGTCTGATAATTACGCTCATCTAAATGCTGAAATATTAGAAATGTACAATTTTTCCCTTACATTAATTTTAAATAACTACACAAAAATATTAATTTTACAGTAAAATATCATATATAATTAATTTAAAATATATTATTGAATGATGTTTATAAAATAAGTGAAATATATAACTTATAAATAATTTTATAATAAAAAACTATAATTAAAAAAATTAACTAAATAAATTTTATTAAACGACATTATGATAAAACTGTCTGATATGCTTATTTTAAAATTAAATAATAATTTATTCAAATGAGTTATTTATATTTAAATAAATATTAATAAATTGAAAGAAAAATAAAACGTGTGGTCTGCAAAATAAAAAAAATTAAAGCAATTTATTCAAATAAATTTATTTGTAGTTACATTAATATGAATAAAATTAAACGGATAGTTTCAGAAATTGAAATTGAATTATTTATAAAATTAGTTGGTGGAGCATAAGTGATAAACAATAATCTAACTTTTACTGCTTACTTTTTTAAAAGGAAATAAGCAGTGGTTAATCAAATAAGAGATTTGAGTTTTTGTTATCAAACAAGATGAAACTCATTATTTTTTAATCAAATAATTTTAAACACTAAGCACTATTATCAAACGCACCCTTAATTGGTAAGCACTAAACACTGTTTATACTAGGGCGGGTTACCTCCTTGAATTTCAGATATAATTACAAAATTAACTCTACTATTTTGAAATTTATATTTACTTCTCTAAATTTTTAAGTATAATTAGAAATCAGTCTTTTTAGTTCAAAAAATTACAAAATAGTTTTTCAAAATTTCGAGTAATGGTAGTTTCAAGATACATCGTGAGGATATACATAAATTACTCTAATTATTTTGGGCATAATTACTGTTTGTCTCCCCTATATTTTATTTTAGGATTAATGTCAACTTTATCCTCCTAATTTTAAAAATACATTTTCTACTCTTAAATTGTAATTTTTTTATCGTCAAATGACACTTTTGTCTTAAGAAAAGTCTTATTGATGTCGACAAAAATAAGAGTAAAAGTGTCATTACACAATAAATAGGGACAATACAAATGTGAAGAATGTGTTTTAAAAAAATTAAGGGATAAAGGTAAAACTAGCCTCCAAAGTACAAGGGGACAAAAAGTAATTCTTGAATTCAGAACAAAGGATTTAAAAATAAATAAATAAAAAGAAAATGAATAACAGCCAAAACATTCCCTCACTATTATTTCGTCACAACTTGCACACCAATTAGTAAATAGAGGAATAATTGGAGTTAACTAGTCACATAGTTTTGCTATTTTAATTTTATAAACAAAAAAACAAATGTACTCTCCGGCTACATATAAAAAGTTCGATCACTTTCAAAATAATATTTTGTCCTACTAAAAGAATTCACTTTTTATTTGTTTACCTTACATACCCTAACTAATATAATAATATTTGGTCCACAATTAACTTAATTAGAAAGTAAAGTAAAAATGCAAATATGGTAGCAAATTACTTATTTTTTAAATATTGTATTTTACAACTTATAATAAGTTGTACTTTTTTAACGTGATTTCTTTTAATAGGATGGAGGGAGTAATTAATTAAATGTGGTATATTAGTTTATTGATATCTACTCGAAGAAAGACAGAGATGAATTATTATAGATTCAACTCACAGGCGGCAAGCTCCAACTGGGTTTGGTGAATAAAATCCAACACAGCAGATATCTCTTCCTCAAACTCACGGAACGGTCCCTTCTCAAAGTTCATTTTTCTCAGCTTGCACAGCCCCTCTCCCAGCTCCATCATAGCTCCCTTATGATTCTACATGGAAGTTTAATTACGAAAAAATAAATAATTAATGTAAATATAATTCATTTATTTCTGAAATTAATCTCTTCTATAGAATAATAATCATAAAATTGAAAGGGAACGGTAGGTAGCTGGTATTACCTGATTGAAGAGATGATAAAAACCAACGGCACACTGTAAGATACCGTGGACCAGAGTCCGCGTTGGCTCCTGAGATTTGTTCCAAAGGGCTTCAAGAACGTCGTGGCATTTGTAGTACTCCATCTTGTTGAACATCTCCACAGCCTCTTCGAAACTGCGTCCATCAGCTCCTTCTTCTTCCTCCTCTTCCGTAAATTTTCCCCAGTATGAATACCTGTACGATGCCGTTTGGAAGCGGTCATCCAGATATCGGGATCGGAGTCTTAATCTTGGGCTCAAAGGTGAAAACGAAGAAGTGAGGTGGCAGCTTTGGAAATGACCGGGAAACAATATTGAGGTTGGAGTGCTTGATTGTGATGAATGAAGGGAACGAATGAATGAGAATAGAGGGCTCGTCGGAAGAAGTAGTGCTTCCATTTTTTCTTTTTTCAATTCTTTTTTGAGGGTATGTTGAAGAATTGTTGGTTGGTAAATGTTGTGGTGGCTTTAGAATTCTGGCTTTGGGAGCTCCAGCAGGGCAGAGCTCCGGAGATATTTCTTATTTTCTACCTACTAATTTATGTCACAAAAACTCCTTATTTAATATTTATGCGTGTGTGCAAATATATATATATATATATATATATTTCTTTTTTCAAATCAAGACTTAATACTTTTATGCTAATTAAAATTTCTTTAATATAAACATCTTGCTCTTAGCATAAAAAACTTATACTTTTAAAAATTAAAATAAAAATAAAATTGATATTTGTTCAATGAAAATTGATCCTTTCAACCATAAAATTAGTATATTTTAGGAAAAATTCTTATAAAAGGGCGTAATACTATTCCAAATTCTTTAAAAGGTGTTAAATTTTTAAAATTTCTCTAAAGAGCATAAAAATATTTTAATGCTTTAAATAAATTGTTGATTACCACTCTGTCCTTCTCAAAAAGTAATATTTACTTCTTGCCATATATTTATTTTATCAGATATAATAAAATAAATAAGAAACTATCTTATATTAGGATTCAAAGATTAACTAAACGGAAATCTTATTTTTGGAGGACTAAAACATCAAAAATCAATTTTTTTTTTTGGGTTAAGTTCAAGAATGGATTGAATCTGGAAAAGAAAAAGAAAATTGTTATTGCCGGAAGAATATGGATGGTTCTAATGATACTTGAGTTGAGGGGCTTATATTAAAGTTTTGATCTTTCAATAATTGGGTTAGCTAGGATCGAGAATTATTTCCTTTAATCTCGTTCTGGAAAAAGATGGAAATTTGGTGGATTCATTTTTCTTCTTCTTTTTCACCTATCTCTGAAGGTTTGGAAAATTTTCCTCAAAATTCTGTTTTGATGAAACCAAGGCATTGAGTTTATGGAACTCTGTAAATCTGCAATAATTTGGGCTTGAAATCATGATTTCAAGCCTTCTTCTCATTGAAGAAGAGGATAAAGGGAAGAGAATTAATGCGGTTAAAGATTATTACGCCTCAAGGTTATTCTCACACCCTTGACTATTTATCTGAGTGCAACATCAAATCCTGTCACAGCTACTTATGCTAATCCAAAAGAAGACCGCCACTGTTAGTCAATTACAAAGAAATCCCATTGCAAATAATTAGAGGGCTGCATTCCCTGCTATTGATTTTTGTTGGTCTAGTTCTAATCATTAATTATTAACTGAAAGTATGCTCTCAGGAGAATGAACTACGTTATGGATTCAATCCCACCTCTGTAATTCATTCAACCTTGAGGTGTTGCACACTTGCACCCACACAAACTGAATTGCTGCCTGGGTTTTAGGAATCGGTGACAACTGGCTTATATGAAAAGAGAAAAGGTTCACTTTTGTGAATACATCAGGTGAATGAATATATGGTTGGTCTTTGAAAGCTGTTTCTTGGCTTGAGTTTGGTCACGGTGAGCATAGCTAGCTTTAGCCTGGAATTTATAAGGATGAAAAATTTCTGAAAGAAAAATTTGCAGAATGATTTCAGTTTGGTCTTCCTGATCTATCACAAAATTGAGCCAATCAATCATGTGTAATTCTCAGGAAAATTAAAATGTTATCTTTTATTTTCAAAAGGGTAGGGTGGGCATTAATAACTTATTTAAAGCATTAAAATATTTTTATGCCCTTTAGCGGAATTTTAAAATTTTAACACCTTTTTAAAGAATTTGGAATGCTATTACGCCCTTTATAAGAATTTTCCCTATATTTTAAATGAAATATCTACTTTTTTTAGATATTTATGTTGCATCCTTGAAAGAAGAAAATCCTACTTGGAAATGTGAAATTGATGAGTTGAAAAACAAAGTATGAAATGATTCCTTTGCTAGAGAATGAAAATGCAAAGTATATTGCTTTGAAAATCTATTATGAGAATGCCTTAGATGAAAATGAGAAATTGCATGAAAAGGCTAACTCATATGATTTATTGAAAAATAATTATTAATGCATGAAAAAGAAAATTGAAAACTTGAATGCAAGTCTTGAATATTTGACTTTAGGGAAAATCAACTTAGAAAAGTTGTTAGGCAAACAAAAGGTAGGAAATGGCAAACATGACTTAGGTTATTAAGCTAACCAAAATTGTGATATGCCTTCGACTTCTACTACCTTTGTTACTGCTTCAAATAATGATGTAAAATTTGCTTATCCATCTATTGAAGCTAAAAAGAAGACTAATCATGCATGGTTGTATGAAAAGAAAAGCAAGTCTTCTAAGATTAAAAATGATGTGAATTTGATTGATTCTTCATTTTATATGCCTAGGAAAATGCATGTTCCCCATAGGAATAGCGAAGTTTGTTGACATCCTCATGAGTTTGCTTTATGTGCCCCAAAGAGGAATACTTGTTTTTTAAATGTTCATTATGCTCTATGAATGTGCATAGTTCATTTAGAAATAAACCTAGGAGACACTATGATAGGAAAAATGATTCTAGGAACTATGATGCCTTACATGCAAGGAAGAATCATTTTAGTCTCATGCCTTTGAAAAGGCAAAATGCATTTGAGTATAATAGAGTGTCATATTCATATAGGAATTATGCTAAGAAATTTCTTTCATTAGATGCACCTATTATGTGTGATTATTGTGGTAGACATGGTTGTCTTTCATGTAAATGCTTTGATAAGAAAAATGTGAAAAAGGATATAAACATATGGAAGCAAAGGAACAAGCTAATCACCCCCTAGGACCCAATGAGTGTTGGGTACCAAAATCTTGTGCTTGAAGTCTTTATAGGTCCTTAATGCTACTTTGTGGACTAAATCTCTATGAAGAAATACTTGAAAAGTAGCAAGGATGATTGATTGGAGCCAAATGGTGAAAAATGCAAAAATAGCTTCAAGAATGGTAATGAGCCATTGAATGCTCATTTGAGATAACATGTATCATCTCTTAACTCACTTTGAGTGCTTTATAATTGTTTTGATGACTATATGCAAATTGAGTTGTATAATGAACCTGTGTGATTCGAATTCAAAATGATGGATATGTGATATAAAATGCATGTTCTACTTAAATTAGAAAGTTGACTAGTATGTTAACTTCATATCTTTGAATCATTTTGATTGAAAGCATGATTTGATAAAAGTCTTTAGGACTTCATGAGCTTTATGAAAGAATAGCTAAAAGTTTGACTTTAGGTTGACTTTTAGACTTTTACATGCTCTGAAGTTGAAAATTGGTCTAATGTGTTTAGAATGATATTTGAAATATGCTGAGACCAAGTTTGAAGTAAAAAGACTCAAAAGAAGATGATTTAGGCAAAATGTAGAAAAATATGATGAAATTTTAAAACTTGTCTTTGTTAATGAGTCTTTGAGTGATAGAATCCTAGAATGCTATGCTTTTAGAGTTAAAATGATGCATTAGGATCTATTTCACCTTCGGTATTTTGAAATTCTCGCATTTTAAAAGAATTGAAAACTTTTCATTGGAAGATAGCAAGAATTAAACGTGTTTGCATTATTTGAAAATGGTTGACTAAGTGGTTGACTTTTGACTTACACATACTTTAGCTTGAGATTTTAAGCATGAACTTCTTGATGAATTGAAGTTGCACACATGAGAAAATTAAGGTTATATGCTTGAAAATGGCAAACTTCAAAGATTGTATGCTTTGTATGCTTAAAATTGAAAAAATTTGACCAAGTAGTTGACTTTGAAAATATGCATGTTTTGGATTGTTTGAATCTTTATGCATAAACTACTTGAGTATTTGACTTGTTTTAACCATGAGTTGATGTTTATATTTCACAAATCTTGAAGACTCGTGAGTTTAAGAAGGGTCATTCTTTAGAAAGAAGGGTCATTCTTTAGAAAGAATGAACTCCTTTGATTTTCATAGCTTAACTTGTTCTTTGATTGAATGAAGTTTGTTTGCTTTTTACTTGATTGGTTAAACTCCTTGAAATGTGTATGCTAGAATTTAGGGGGGAACAAATTTGAACTAGCATAGACATTAGATGATAAAATTAGCATTGTGATCTCATAGGCTTATGAAGTAAAATCGGACCTTTTAGTACATTCATTAAGTGGCAGAAAATGCTAAAAATAGTTTGATTGTTAAAAGAATGGTTTGATTTTGCTTAAAATGTCAAAGCAAAAGTTTCATATTTAAGAGCAAAGCTCGATGTTCAACTCATGCCCTAATCAATTATATCAACTTTTGAGTTGTTCATTTTTTACTTGTATGCGTTTTTCACCTTATGCATGTCAAGTCCTTTTTGTGATGTCAAAAAAGGGGAGAAAATGTAATGGAATTGAGGGGAAGATTATAAATTGAGGGAAAGTCACTCAATTTTAATTGTGTTTGATTGATTGTCAAAAAATTCCATATTTGTTTTGTCATCATAAAAAAGGACGATACTGTTAGACCGGGTGTTCTTAACCCTTATTTTGATAGATGAATTAACAAATATAAGAATTAAGTTAATGGGTGTTCTAAGTGAGAAAAATGCAGAAGAAAAGTTCACAGGAAGACCAACGCAAAAAAGGGTGAAGAAAACGGAGTTAAAATGAAGAAATGGCAAGCAAAAAAAAAAAAAAAAAAAAAGAGAAAACTTATGAAGCTTGTAACCCGAGCCTAGACAGGTTCTAGATAGCCTTTTAGGCTACTGGCCAAAAAGAAGAGAAAACTTGTGAAGCTTCTAACTCGAGCCTAGACAGGCTCTAGACAGCCTTTGAGGCTACTAGCCGAAAAGAAGAGAAAAATTGTGAAGGTTTGAACCCAACCTCGACACCCTCTCAAACTCGAAGTCATGCCTAGAAATGTTCGACTCCGAGCCTATGCACCCTCTCGACTTCGAAGCTATTAAAGACAAAAGAAACGATAAAAGAAGAGCTAGCCGTTGTAGCTAAATATTCAATTTTTGGGAAGCTTCAAACCCGGGCTTCGACGTCTAGACTCGCAGTCTAAGGTTCTAACAGGGAGATTTTTAGCAAGCTATTTTTTACCCTTTTTGACCGTTGGAAGTCATTTCTTCACTCCTATAAATAACCCTAGCTCAAAATTGGAGGCCAATCATCCCCTCTAAGTCTCCTACACTCAAGGATCATTCAAGAGCATTATTTCACACTTGTCAAATTAGCTTGTTGAGTTAGGATTAGAAAGAGGCTTTCAAGCCCATTTGTGTTAGTTCATTGTAAACTCCATTGTGGAGATTTCTTCCTTGTAAACACATTGAGGGAAGTCCACACTTGAGTAAGTGTTGTTGGCATCATGTAAGTGAGGCAAAGTCCTAAGCTCTTGTTTGAGAGTTAGGCAAGAAGAAAGGGGAGTAAGAAGAGAATGAGAGACCCAACTCAAGATGTTGACTTTGGCAATTGTTCAAGTGCTAGCTTGAGGTAAGTTGGGGAATTTGGGATAATATCCTGTCCAAGAGTTTGGATTAGGCAAAGGGTAAAGGTCCTAGTTTAGAGTTAAGTTAGGCATTTGTCAAACATCCTAAGATAGGCAAGGGGAGTCTTGAGAAAGTCCTAAGGCCTTGAGGGCGTGCTTGGCGCGCGAGAAAGGGAATAAGAATGGAGGCATATCATATCTGGGAATCGATGATTTCCTCATTAAAAGAATCCTAGATTGCCATTTAAAGGATATAATAGTTAAAATTATTAGATTCCTATACGTACCAAGCATAGGAATTTCAATCCTAGGAATTATATGTCCATTCCCTCCATTCCCATTCCCGTCTGCCAAGCGCACCCTGAGAAGGTTTAGGCTAAAGATCCTTTGCTAGTCTTTGGCAAGGAAGTCCTAGTCTAGAGGTAGATTAGGCAAACGAAAAAGTCTTAATTTATTGAGAAAGAGTTAATCAAGTGTAAGGGATTGAAACACTCTTTTAAGTTTTTCTTAGTGGATTAGAAATCTCAAGTTGTAGAACTTGGGGAGTGGACTATGATTCAAGGGGAATCCGAACCACAATAAATTGTGTCTTGCTTTGTTTATTTGCTTTTGGTTTTGCAAATCACTTTACACACAACACTTGGCTAAATCGGTTGTTACACTAGTCTTTGAAAATGGTTTTTCAAAGTTTTTCTTTGTAGAATAAATATTTTTAAAGGGTCAAGAACCTAAATAACCCCTCCCCCTCTTAGGTTCATCTTAGGTTGCTACTGTAATTGGGATTTCACTATGCCTATTAAATGTGATTTTTTAAAAAATAATAGTAAGATATAAAATAGTATTGGATAAATTTATTGAAGAAATAAAAACTTCTTGTTGTGGATCAAGTTATATTTAACACATTAGTAGCAATTTAATGAAATATTTATCTATCTCACATTTTTTATGACAGTAAAGATACAATTCACTCGTATTTGTTTTAAGGGCATATTGAAAAATAAATTCTTTTTGAGGGATATTAGGACAATAAAAAAAACCTTGGAGGGCGCCCACTTAACATATAAAAAAAAAGGCGGTATTATTTTACTAAATGTAAGTACAAATTTAGGCTTGAAAAGACAAAATTACTCTTAAGGCAGTGATGAGTGTCTTTTAGTTGTTTTATTTTAGCGTCTCTTAGGTGCTTTTCACGGGTATATTTATTGTTTTATGAAGCCAAGAGCAGGTGTTTAGAGACTGAGTCAAGAAGGAAAGGAGTGATCTAAAAGAAGGAAAAAAGGGTCCGTTTGAGCAAAAGGAAGGTAGCAGCAGGAAATGGGCAGCCATGGAGAAATTCCAGTTGTTACCGTAGTGAATCAAGAGGCAAAATTCCAGCAGCAGTAAAATTGAAGAATTATCTTGGATGGAAGTAATTGCTGGAAATAAGGGAAGAGAGAAGTAAATATTCAGTTTCCTTACTTGAAGAAACTTGTGATAAGGAAGGAAAATCAAAGGGATAAGGAAGGAATTCAAAATGATGATTTGTAGGGATATAATTGATGAAGATATTATGCTGATTGAAGGAAGTTAATTGCTGGAAATATTCTTGGGAGATTTGGAGGATTATACTACTTCCTATTTTAGAGCCATTGTTATCTAGTATAAATAGGGGAGCCTTTGAGGCATTTAGCATTCAACATTCAGCTTTTAGCTTTTAGTTTTAGTTTTTTTCCAGCAAAAGTTCTCTTTAGTTCTTAGTTCTCTTTTGTTAAGCTTGTCTCCTTTTAAGATTTTGATACAATCTTTAGTTTTATTTAGTTCTTCTTTAAGTTCTTCAAATAGTTTTATATCGGTTTTTCCTTCGTTTCTCGTTCTGAGATTAAGGAAAAATCGGTACAATAAAGTTTGGAATTGTTTCTTGTTGCTGAATTGTTCTCGTTCAGGCCTCTATTTGCCCAAACGGAGGGTTGGTTCAGACCTGCAGTTATTAATAAGTATTCCATTTCTTTTCCTTCTTCTTTGTTGCTTCATCCTATGGCTTTTACATTAAATATATGTGTATTTGCCATGACTATGAGTAACTAAACTTTTTTATTCTGGCATTATGTGATGAAGTAGATCTATGCATGTATGAAACATGGGATTAATATTGGTTCAAGTTCTTGTATTTTTATTTATCTTGTGCACATAAGTCTAAATGCTAGATTTAATTAAAGTCTGATCAACTTTTGTTTAATCCGGTAAAGTCAACTAGCGACAAACCTACCGTCGAGTAGTACAAGATAAATAGGTAACAACTTCTAAAGTTAACCCGATAGAAGTGTTAGTGTTGGGTCCTCCTGGTAATTAATGCTGCTAATTATATTAATAGGTGTCGTAGGGAACCCACGGCCTGTTAGTTTGGTTAGTTAGAGAGGTAGTCGTGTCGTAGGGAGCCCACGGCGATTACCGACACACTAAGGGGGGATTTGGTTATGTCGTAGGGAACCCACGGTAACCTATAACCAGCCGATACATTGTTCTTGGATTTATTTGTGACGTTAATGATTGCATGCATAGATTGATCCGATTCATATAATGTTGGAATACTCTTTTAAGTGATAATTTATTTGTTCTTGTGAAGTTTTAGTTTTTTTTTATAAGTGGCAAATTTTAAAGGTCTCTCTGAGACACAAAGGTGATTGCAAATCAAACCATTTTTCAAATCGATAGGAATATGAGAATTTAAGTCAGCTGTTCCCTGCGGATCGACCCTGCTTTCTATACTATTTGTAGTAATTTCTTGCAGGTTTAAGCACTAATTTTTGTGCATTTTGGTAGCCTCACGACGGGCTAAATCAGGCAGCAAAATAAATGCAGGTACCTCACACACAATGCAGGAAGCTCTGCCACCAAGCAGAGGTGGAAGCCAAAGGTGTTCTAAAACAGATACAAAAAATTAAAACATACACCCATTCCATTGGAAGAGTACATTTTGAAAAATATCTCTTGTTCCAATATAAGGGCCTGTTCTCTTCACTTGGTTTCAAACCAAGTTTGAAACCAAGTGAATATAAAAATGTAAAAGTGTATTGAAAATATAAAAAGTAGATGCTAAATAGTAAAAAATTGTATTGAAAATGATGAAAAATGATTAAAATATATTAAATTTACTGTAGAAACCAAAACCGTTTTCAAAACCAAAACCAAAAGAACAGGCCCTAAGTGTCCACTTTCAAATATAATTAGTAAGGATATAAATATAATAAGGAGTATCAAATAAGCTATTTTAGGTGTTGTATCTTGACATTTATAATAAACTGTAAAGTGGTTAAATTGAACTATTCTAATGTAACAGAGGGAGTGGTATTTAATTTTGTCTTTTCACTTCTTCTTCTTCTTCTTTTTTTTTTTTTAAATTTTAAATCGTGTGATACCAATCATGGAAACCTTATGGGAGACTCCAATATTAGAACCTGGATTTAAAGAAAACAACCACTTACGCTACGCATTCTTAGTAGTCAACCCCGGCCTTATGGGTTATCAGACTTACGATCCTTCTGTGTGATAAATCATATCTCACCAAATTTATTCCATAGGTTGTTAAGTAACTTTTGATAAGCAAAATCAGGCAAGGCTGGGAGTTTAGAGCATAATATCATCGGAGTCAAATGAACTATGCAAGAGTTTAAAATAACTATAACACCATAACTTCTTCAAAATAGATAAGAATGTGGAGTTAGAAGAACATTTTGAGCCAGAAACTCATAATTCTACATTAAGAATCGAAGAGAAAACTTACAATGAGGTGTGGAAACCGTACCCACACCCTTGTCTTTTATAGGTAAAATTTTCACACACTTTCACCTATCAAGGGTGGAATCTTACGATCACTAGCTAGGACTATTTCTTTCCATTATAGCTCACTATCTGATTTCTTATCCTATTGGGCCCATTATAGCTCACTATTTGTATATATCTTTACAAGTCACATGAAATACTAACACAATACATAAGAGTGCATTATCACACTCCCTGTTTGGTATCATGACTCAAACTAATGTTTGAATGTCATTTTGCATTTTATAATAGTTTATCATCATTTTCAATAAGTATTTTTATATTTTTAATACACTTTTTTACATTTTCAATACATATTTTTACATTCTTAATATAATTTTAATATTTTAAAATCACAATCAAAATTAAGGTTTGAATCCATCATTGATACCACACAGCGCCTTACACACAAAAAGCAGATAAATGATCTCTAAAAAGACACCTTACCCCGAAAATGCAGAGACGCAACTCAATAGAATTTTTTCCATAAAAAATGATATTTTATTCCGAAATTCCCAAAATAGGGACAAAATTTCGGGAATTCCCGATTTAGTGAAAGCGAGGTTGCAAACATCGCTTTCTTTGGAAATCGGATTATGTTTCAATTTGTGAAGAAAACGAATTCCTGAAATTCGTTTTCTTCACAAATCCGCCCAGCGAGTATATTACAAAGAAAGCGAGATTGGACTTGGGAAATCGGATTTGTGTAGAAAACGAATTTTAAAATTCGTTTTCTTCACAAAATCCAAATGCAACTTCTTTCAGCTTCTTCTAAATACAAAGATTTATGATGATCCCCCCTTTAGGACTAGAACTGGAACATGTTGGCCCTTCCATTGCCACATAACTTCTCTTTTTTGAAACTCTTTCAGGATTCCCTGAAACAATCTCTATACATGAGGTTTCCAGCACTAAATTTCTGCAATCTTGATGCATTAGCTTAGAATCATCATCTCACAATGTGCTTAAACCATTGACAAACCTATATTTTTTAGATTTAAATGTACAGATTCTCTGTTTCCAGACTCATGGAGAGTATGAAGCATTTCAGCTTTATCAACACTTCCTTCCAAGCCCTCCTGTTCTTTCAAGACTTTTTCTCTTCGGCCAAAGCGTTGGATTCTATAATCATCATCATCCTCCTTCCATCGCAACTTAGCAGGCAGATTCACAGAATTGTAGAGACGATATGGATGATGCAAGCTCAAGGATCGCCTCGCCTTCAATGATTAAATCCTTTATGTTAGGATTTAATTTTCATAAATCTTTGCATTTAGAAGAAGCTTAAAGAAGTTGCATTTGGATTTTGTGAAGAAAACGAATTTCAGGAATTCGTTTTCTTCACAAATTGAAACATAATCCGATTTCCAAAGGCCCTCGCTTTCACTAAATCGGGAATCCCCAAAATTTTGTCCCTATTTTGAGAATTTCGGAATAAAATATCTTTTTTTATGGAAAAAATTCCAACTCACTACATTGGCGCCTAGAGACAAATTGTCAACTCAAACTATTAAATTCTAGTCCTGACCTCTAAATAGTAAAATGGTATGCCCCACCTTGAATTCGAAATTCAACTACGTATTTAACTTAGATAACCAGATAATATCGGTGGCCTAAGATTTGATGCAGATACGAAAAGCCATTGAATTCATTGGAGCCCATACACAATAGTCAAACAATTGAATTATTGAAGTTTTCTGGACTCTGGAGTCCTGAAGAACTTGATAGTTCATCAATTTTTTGAGTTACAAACACAGACCTGGCTTTTCAGTGCAGTTGATTCAATCCGTCATGGGCTCCATTCCGATGCCTCAAGTAGATTATCGTCGGTTTTTCATTATCAAAATCTTCATCGTCATTGCTCTGCTTTCGACCTTCTCGCTGACGGCCTCCGCTTCTGGCGAGGTATACATATTTGGATTTTGATCGTTTTTCCTTGCTGGGTTTCTTGGATTATTGTTTAACGTTAAGAAACCAATGGTTGGAACTTGGAACATTTAGTTCTTCTTTACTTGCTGAAATTTGTTACTGTTTCGAAAACCATCTTCTGGGGCGGTATTTTAACTCCTTTCTTTTGGGAAAATGGTCCGAGGTTTAACATTAAAGAGTGATACAAGTTGGACAACAACATTTCAACAATTAAAAGTCTTTGTCGTGGGATCTATCTGAAATTTCTATCTGATATCCATGCTAGACAATATCCCAAATCCCACAAACCTAAGCAGCAATTTGACTATTGGTTGCTGATTCGTATCTAGAGTCGATTCACTTCTTTTGGGTATAGATTTTTGTAATGTCTGTTGATTGGAGATATGATTATGAGTATTCTTTTTTATTATTTTAGGTGTAGTTTCTTTTTGGTTTAGAGATAGTGATTTAGTGTGATGGGAATTTCTCAGTTGACCTGTTTGTTGTATCCCTAATAGTTTGCTGAAATTTAGGATTAAATGCTTCCTCTAATTTTCTTATTGACAGTTGAATTTGTACTTGAAGTTAGAGAAAGAACTCATCGGCCGTGCATACTTTATTCCTGGTGACTGCATTTTTAAGCATTATGTAAATAGTGCAATAAGCAACAGAGCCACAGCTCTTCAGCCGGGTGGACATTCTTCCCCTACCCAGCTTTGGAGAGCATCTTTTCTTGAATTGACCTGTTAGCTCAGTCAACTGACTACTGGAATTAATATGTACATAAATCTTAAGAGGGATTCCAAGGAATTTGTTGAATGGATTTCATTCAGTTGATTAGTTGTCAGAAGTAAGTAATGATTGGGTTGGTCTATGATAAGATTTTGATACATTTTGAATGTTGAAACTATTTCAAGGAATATGTAGACTGGATTTTATTAAGATGGTTAGTTTTGTCAGAAGTTAGTAGTAATTAGTTTAATCTATGATAAGATTTTGATACATTTTGAATCTTGCAACAGCAGAAAGCATAAGAGTCAAGGAGTAGCAATCCCTGTATGTGGCCACGTATCCTGACTAATAATTAGTATCAGTGGCAAACTCAAGCAATTTTATTTAGAGGAGAAAGGTAAAGTTGTAATGGACAAATTATCTAATATGTAAGAGTAGTTTTATGCTTTCTAAAAGAATTTTAATTGAAAGGTTTGTATGTTACCCTGCATCCTCACTGATCAAAGTGGTGGTCGTGTTGTTTTCTTAAGTTGACTAGGCATCATTTTCATGCAAAGCATGAGTACAAAACCTTACTTTTATCATGCTTTATAGTAAAAAGGGCAGTTAAAACCTTACAGTTGCAGGACAATATTAGCTCTCTAGCAGTGTTCCGTTTGCATAGGTCCATCTTTTGTAGTTACATTTTCTTGCACCTTGAAATATGGGTATAGGATGAACTATAAGACATTTCTACTTAGCTTTGTCAACCATGTGGCAGATATTGTTTGTTTTTGTATGTCTAGATTTGATTGTGAATGTACTCTCAACTTATCTCGATGAAACAGTTTAAGGGCCATAGAAGCATAAAAGACCGGGACTCTTGATGGACTGATTTTATTCTTCCCCCAATTAATATGGTTCCACTTTGAGTTTTGATGTGTGAAAGATGACACATGATTACCAATTTAGCTTTGTTAACTTAACTCTATCGTTGCGTCTCATTACCTTAATGACATAGAAAGTTTATACATTCAAATTTGTTTTTAATTAAGATAGAATATGCTATGCATAGCTCTTTTTGCATTGTTTAGTGAAGTGTTGACATTGTTAGCTTTGAAATCTATTTTCCAGAATGGGAAAAACATGGATGATTTCAGTCCCTTTTTTATCTCTTGATTTTTTTTTCTTATATAAGTCATTTCTTTCCTTTTAGCTGAAAATGGAAAGTTCCCATATTTTAGGAAGCTAATCAGGCAAGTTAGATTCAACATCTAAAATTGTGATCAAAGATGTCCGTCTCTTTGGCAGTTTTGAGATGCAAGTGTAAGAAAGACTGATAGGAATGTGAAGTGTAGATGCCAACTCTTATATAGTAATTTAATGTATGACTTACTAAGGAAGAAAAGCTAAATATTGTTCAGCCTTTCTTCTGAAATGCTTTGCCATGGTAGTAACTTAGTTCTGTTCTTTAGCTGCAAAATTAATGAACAATAACTAATTGAAGTCTACCAATTTTTCTCTGACATCTATGCCCATCTTTTCAGTTTTGTGATGCTGGGACAGGTTTCAGTCATTCCGGATGTGGGATTTCCTTATCCTCACAAAAGATCTTGATTAAGGGAGGGACTGTTGTGAATGCTCACCATCAGGAGGTTGCCGATGTGTATATAGACAATGGGCTAATTGTTGATGTGAAACCTAACATCAAGGTATGGTTTGTTGTTCTGCAATTAAGTTTCAGATTTTCACATTACATCTATGGTTTGTGCTTTAGCTTATTAAACTTCTATGCACCTAGAGGTTGGAACAGGTCATGTCTTCTCTTATGTGGTAATAGAGGAGAGGAATCTTCTAGTGAAACAAATTAGTTCTTAATTGATTTATTATTAGTTTTTGTTGCTCATGCTATAAAATAATCACTAAATAATAAAGTTATAAATTTATATGTTTTGGAGACTTACTAATGTTTTAGAAATATTTCAATGAAGGATATTCAAGAATTCTTCATGCATCATAACTTAGTCTATAACATCTAAATTTATCCAATATTTATCAACTTTGGGCCTGTTCTTTTTGAACGTTTTGAAAACGGTTTTGAAAACAAGTTTTGGAAAATAGTTTTATAATGTAAAAAGTATATTAAAAATGTAAAAAGTAAATGCTGAATAGTAAAAAGTTGTATTGGAAATGATGGAATATGATTAACATATATTAAATTTACTGTTGAAACCAAAACCGTTTTCAAAACGAAACAAAAAGAACAAGCCCTTTATATGAAGGGCTAATAAGGGCTAGATCGTAAAATGCTTCTACAAATCAATTAAACAACAATTAAATCTTTATCCACTATTTGGAATTGGTTATGTAGATCATATTTCACTTTCTGTTCAATCGAAACACACGTTCTCATTTATCTTTCAATTTAACATGTTTGTATGATAATTTATTTTTATGAAATGCTTATGCAAAACAATAACAGTATAATTTCTGTATAAAATATTAGTTATATCATTTCAGTATAACATTTTAGTTATATTAATTTGTTTGGCTCTGGTTGTCAGCCTATTTAATGCTTATTATGATTATATCTTGTCTTGAATTGATCATGTCATGAAATCTCAATGCCAATCAGTTAACTTAATGTAATAAATTGCCTCCTTTGTATTATGCTTGCCCTGAAATTGATTCAATAACCTTATTCATTGCAACAATGATATGTTTTTGTTTTCCGCAAGCTGCAATATTGATAAATCATAATTTATAATAAAATAGCAACAGAACTTGCATTCTGATACAGGAAAATGTGATTATTGACTGTAGAATTTGGCAGACTGGTGTAGTTTGACTATGTAATTATTTGTACAGTGCCATATTTATGAGAGTTTTTGCTTAGAAGTTTCTTGTTTCTCAAAATGTTTAGTACTGACTGCGAAATATAATGTGGCTGTGTATCCTTGGAATTTGGATTCTCTTAATTTCATTTGCTTCTTAGAAGAATCTTGTTATCCTGAATGTACAGTCCTTTACTCTGGAAATGCTAAAGATGGTTTAGACATGTGCATAGGAGACCTTTTGGTGCTCAACTAGAGAAAGTAAAAGGTTAGATAATTATTAACTCAATTAAAAAGCGAAAAGGAAGACATAAAAGGTCTTGGAAAGAAATTATTAATAAAGACATGATACATCTAAACATGAATGAAAATACGTATTTGATAATCCATATACCTGACCCAACATAGTAGAATAGAGGCTTAGTTGTTGTTGAGTACACCTTACTGTTTGCATTTCACATATTGGATGAGTTACTATCTGAACCTGAGAAGTCCCATCTGCAGGTTGCTGATGAAGTTACAGTCATTGATGCCACTGGAAAGTTTGTCATGCCTGGTAAATAATATTGATATTTGTATTTGTAGTTAATAAAGATATGTTATCATAAAATGCATCATTCTTTAGTTCTTGACAATCTCTGGATTGATTCTGTTTAGTTCACATGCATATCTGATGAATTCAGATTTAAGGTAATGATTGGCTTGAAGTTTTCAGGTGCAGACATGTTAAGTGGGTTCTTTTGCAGATTTCACCAAATTGATACGTATAATTTAGTTACAAGTTTTTTATACCAAGCTTCAGCATAGTGGTTTGCTTCAATTTTGTGTTTGGGCTTGTTGAGTGTCATGGAATTAACAGATCACGTGGGATGCAGGAGGGAGATTGGACTTTGAGTTGATTTATTGATACTGACGCCTGGTGCTTGCATTCTACAGTTTTAAAATTAAACTCCTAAGTAATAAGAAAGTTTCTCATTTATCAATTTCAATCATAGATTCTTCAATTTCTTGTCTGGTTCAAAAGTGATTGAATATTAGAGAAAGGTGCTTCCTGCACTCATCTTGCTTGTATCATTATAAAGTTCAATATCTGCCTGGGTGATGCATGATCTGTTATTTATTTGAAAGGTGTTTTCTACACCTGCTTACTTCATTAAGGTGATATTGCTTGTATCATTATCAAGTTTGATGTCTGCCAGGGTGATGCAGGATTTTTATTTATTTGAGCTCATCTGTGGACAACTGTTGCCATCGAGAACTAAGAAGAAACATTTAGTTTTTATTCTTTAATGTTGAAAGGAAATTCAGTAGAGACATTCTAGCTGTGAAATTTCTCATAGGAAGCTACTAATGGAAACAATCCAAACTGAGATTATGGTTTTGGAGACCGTCAAGATTATAGTTAAAGAGGATAAAAGTTGACAGCAATTACTTAAGCTTTGTATGACATAGTCTTTTAAGAATCTAGTTGTAGTTTAAATACCCCAACTGTTGTAGGCTTCTAGTGCACTTGCAGGAAATTTACAAGAAAATTGAGCGTCTATTGTATATGGGTTATCCTATTACTTCTAGGAATTATCAACCGCTTTGAAATATTTTTGTTAACTAACTGGTGAATAGAGTAAGAAGCAAAAGCCTAGTATATTAGCACATCCAATAGCTGTAGTTGTGAGAGCATATTTTAATACTCTCTCAAGCTCCAAAAGTCAGCATGTTTATATTTCTCCATACATTTGAGTTACAAATTGTTTTTGACGCATCTAAACCATTGTTGTTATCAAAATTGAAACATTCTAAAAATTCTGAAGACATTTATTGACTGGAATAGCTTAGTTTTCATAATGTTTGATATGTTTTAAAATAATTCAATCTAATTGTGACAGGAGGAATTGATCCTCACACTCACCTGGCAATGAAATTTATGGGTACTGAAACAATTGATGACTTCTTCAGCGGGCAGGCAGCTGCGCTAGCTGGTGGAACAACTATGCACATTGATTTTGTGATTCCAGTGAATGGGAGCCTATCCTTAGGGTATGAAGCATATGTTGAAAAAGCAAAGAAGTCTTGCATGGATTATGGGTTCCATATGGCAATAACCAAATGGGATGAAACTGTTGCGAGAGAAATGGATATTATGGTCAAGGAGAAGGGTTTGTGATTTCATGGATCATACATATAAGCTTGACCAAGCTTATCATCTACCTATGTCCATCTATTATTAAGCTGCACCTTTCTATTTCAGTTTACTTTATCCCATACTCTCTCCTATCTTGCAGGTATAAATTCCTTCAAATTCTTCCTAGCATATAAGGGTTCTCTCATGATCAGTGATGACCTTCTATTGGAGGGGCTCAAAAAATGCAAGTCTCTTGGTGCTCTCGCCATGGTTCATGCAGAAAATGGGGATGCTGTATTTGAAGGCCAGAGAAGAATGATCGAACTTGGCATAACTGGTCCAGAAGGGCATGCACTTTCAAGACCACCTGCGGTAACTTCTTCTTGTATGCATACTTTTTCCTGCTAATATTTCGAGGTTTTCTACCCTGATATTACTTTATTTTTATTTTTTCAGTGTAAAAATTTTTGCGATCTTAATTCAGCTTTGTGAAGTACTAAAAATGTGTTTCGACACAGTAAACTTCTTAAAGTGAGCTGACAACTTAAGAAAGATAAAAGGGGTTTCGATTTAGAATACGCGGTGTAATAAAAGCTCAATCTATCTTCAATTGGTTCATCCTTTCTTTCTTTTATCTCCCAAATTTTTTTTTCACGTTTATCTATTTCTATTGGGTCCCCTAGTATGTCCTTCTCCTTTTCCCTCTGCTAACTCTCCTTATCTTCATTTCTTCATCATTCTCTAAGGCAAAATCTATTGACTCACACTCACCTCAACCACACTATAACTTGTTCCAATTGTCCTTCCTAAAGCTACTGCATTTTGCATTTTGGAATTTTGTGCCATTATTTTCCCAATGCAAAGCCCCAAATATATTCAGGCATGGTGCATATCCTGGCTATCTTGCAGGAATTTGAGATTCAAGGCCTATCGTCATAGTGGGGTTGAAAGAAAAAAAAGAGAAGGAAAAAAAAATTGATTCTTGATGGGATTAGAGTAATTGCTAATTAATCATTACTCAGAAAAAAATTCATTAAGATGAAAATTAGAGGTGGAGTTTAACAACTCACTGGAAAAAAAGGAGTGTGATTGCTAATCCTTACCAGGAAAACGCTACTCGGCTAATTCAAGAGGCTACTGGTGATGGAGGTAGTTTGTTTCAGAGTGTGCTACTGTGTGAATCAGAAAGGTGGCCTACTCTTAGCCCTATGATTGTGGAAAGCCTGGATATGAGAAGGCTTTCTGTTGAAAACAATTAATGTCATGAACCTTGACTTAATGATACTATCACTCTTGTGGACATTGACAATGGGATTGAGAATGGCAAAGGAGAAAATACTTGAGGGACCAGGAGAGGGAAAACAAGGAGGAAGAAGGATTGATGAAGATGAAGTTTTACAGAGAGTAGGAGAGTGAAAAGGAGAAGAAAGAAGATGATAGTCTACAGATTGAGATTCTGGCCCTGATGCTTCTTTCGGCTTTAGTTGTGAAGTTGATGTTGCTAGTGTTAACTCTAAAATCAACTATGATACTTTGGGATCTGAATAAAAACAACGATATTTCTTTGAACTTGCAATATAAACAGCAATATAGGGGCAAATGCTTTCAGCAGAGAGGATTTACGTTTTCTCGTTTCACCTCTTAGTGGCTTTGATGGTGTGGGATAGTTATGGCCTGTATTCAGTGATAGTTATGGCCTTTATTTTCTGGATTTTTCTTCGGTGAAACATGTAAAATTTTACTAGTGTCAGTCTTGCTTGAGGATTCTAACTAGTTATTTGAGGGATAAATAATCAGAAAATAAATTTTCTGCAATTGCCTTCCGAGATTTTGTCATATAGTGCTATATGAGCTGAAAATCTGGAGGTGAATGTGATTGAGATTTTAAGTGATTAAGACGTTATGATTCCCATTAGAGGTGGGCACGAATCGGTTTCCACAAATTGTGGCTTCCACGAATCGGTTTCCTCGAATTTTAAATTTTTTTGGCCAATTAGAAAACTGAACCTAATTCATTTTAAAACTGAAGAAACCAAATTGAATTCGTAATTCGAATTCGGTTTGGACCGTGGAAACCGAATTCACAAATTTGTTTCCAGAATTAATAGTTTAACACAGTAAGGCTTTGAAGAAAATGAAAGAGAGATGGGAGAAGGAAATAGGAAGAGTAAAGAAAGAAAGATAATGAAGAGAAGAAAGAAAATAGATGAAGAGAAGAAGAGGGAACAGAGGTGGGTTTGCAGGGAGAAAGAAAAGAAAGAAAAAGGAGGGGGAGGGGGAGGGGGAGGGGGGGGGGGGGTGAGGAGAGAGATGTAGTGGGGCAGAGGAATTGAAAAAATGAAGTATAAAATTAAAAAAATATAAATCATATATCCCAATTCGGTTTTCGAATCAATTTTCGGGTTGGATACCAAATTCGAAAACCGATTCTAAAACCGAATTCATAATTCGAATTCGGTTTCAAACCAAACCTAATTTGAATACTGAATTCGAATTGGGTTATTCAAATTCAGTAAATTTGAATTCGGTTCGATTTTCAAATTGGACCAAACCATGCCCACTCCTGATTCCCATAATCCATCAAGTGGTTAAGATCTTATGCCCACAAAAGTTGAGCTTTACACTTTAGGTGCTGAATCTCTTCTCAGAGAAACCAATTTTTGCTTTTTTACTTCTTGTATCCAATTGATATAAGTGTAACTGAAGCCGTTACTTCTTATAACTGAAGTTTTGGAGTTTGAGATTGATTTTTATGCCAAGCATGATTCATGGCTGTGGAATATAATGTTCTACATTGGTTATAGCTCGTCAGATTTGTGAATGATTTTATGGGATCTTCTCCAAATAATACTTAAAATTTGAGGAAAACTCATAAAAATATATATAGGAACAGGAGGAACTAAACTAATCCATTCTATGCGCAAAAATTTTCATTCAATATTTGATATTGTTGTATGGTATCACATTTTTAAAAGGTGTTTGAAAATGCATATCGAGGTCTATTTTGAAATGTATATTAGATATGATGTAAACTGTTGTATGAATCAATTTTTTCCAAAATGCGTTTCCGATAAAATGTTGCATGGCTTAGTTTTTATACATGTCACCTAAAATGCATTTTAAAACACATTTTCAAAATGTGATGCCATATAGGCTCTAATCCAGTATTTTGCTGCAATTAATTTATATAAATTGTGAAAGGTTCTCAAACTTTCCTGTTAGAGCATTATTATCGGCAGTGCATTGATATGTTGAACACTATTTCCAAGGCCAAAGATTTCTTCTCAAATTTCTCATCGCCTTCATCCCAGTTTGATCTCTTTTTTGTCAATTCATCAAAGGGTGTTGCATGAAAGACCTATATCCATCATTACACTATCAGAATGGAATATTTAGAGTCGCCATTCCAACTTCAAAAGGCTCTATGTAGAAGATATGGAATATTGAACATGTTGATATAGCCTTGCAATACCTGCTGGAATCAGATGGAGAAGCCCTGTATAGTCTATGAGGCCAAGTCTTTGTAACATGATCTCAAATTATAATTATCACCATTTATTATTGTTCAGTTTTATGGATCTGAAAAAGTCTACCATACTTCCATAGTAGATTTTGGGTCTAGGTTTTCCACCATGAGTTGTTAGAGAACTGCTATTCAGTATGAGAGCAGTCACTTGACCGTCTACTTTTACATTCTTTCATAACTTATATGCAAATGGGTGTTCAATATGCAGTCTATTGATTGTGGTTTTTATTTTATATTTTGATGAATGTTTAACTGGGGTGCTCTTCATATAGCTTGAAGGAGAAGCCACTTCTCGGGCTATTCGGTTGGCTGGTTTTGTTAGCACACCTTTGTATGTGGTACATGTCATGAGCATTGATGCAATGGAAGAGGTAGCCAGAGCTCGAAAATCAGGTTTTTCTCTTTCTAAACCTTAAATTTGTTGCTGTTAAGCTTGTTAAATATACCATTATTCAGTAGTTCTGCACATTGAGGCCTGACAATTCCAAGGTGCTTTGTTCAATCATGTTGTAGGCTTTTGAGCATTAGTACTTGCGCTTTCTTTTCTCTCTCTTTCTTCTTTTTTCTTTTCCTTCCTTTTTGTCACAGTATATTCTCGTAGGCCAGTCCACACCAAAGCAAAAGCAATTCACAAACTCCATGAGCCATTGCTTAGAAGAGTCAAAACTCAGGTTCAGCAGTTGATGATCTTATCATAATTGTTTGCTTCTTGCTCTTCTGTATCTCTTACCTCTGAGGTATCCAGATGTAGTACTTTTACTTGTGTTGTTCAACCATTGGTACTGAGCCTTGTCTACTAATGGCCCCTCAAATTCCTCCTCACGCTGGGTATTTTACTCAATTTGTGTATTTGATGGCTTAGATCAAGCATTTTTGTCGTATTAAGAAGAGGTAAAACATACCTTCTTTCAGATATGAAAGTACATCACCTTGATTACTTTTCATCTAGAAAGGGCACTTCAGTTTGCAAATTCATTTCAGAAGCTTGGAGAGACCTGCAAAGATATTTCAAGGTTTTAACTTAACCAGAAGGCACGTGGGTTTAGAACTTATCCTCTTTTTCCAATTTGGCATTCAGTTGATCTAAAATCTTTCTCAACTCACTCCTTTACTTTACGGGTCAATTACCATTGATCTAGCATTTACAGTTACCTAATGCCAAATTGTTTTGGCACCATATGCAATAATAGTACATCCAGTGAGTAGACTTAGAACATGTTTCTCACTGGGTGCTGGTCGTAATCACCCTTGTTCACTCCATAAGCATTTTAAGTCCAATAGAACTCTCCGTGGACACTTGAAATGACAATTCTTGCTTCACTGCATTTCTATCATTTGAATACCCGTGCCATCTAAATGCTTGTGCTGTTGAATGGAAAAGTTATTAAACAATTGTACCCTTTTGAACGAGCATGCATTCACAATACATAGGTTTGTAACAGAAGTTATAATTCCATCAGTTCATGCCATATTTGATCAGTGGATGATCCATAAACAACGAAGTATGTCTCCTTATTTATATAAATGCATATAGACAATGATGGGCATACTAATTATTTTTCTTAGCTTTGTTGTGGAGGGGGACCTAATTCCGCTCTCTATATTTGAAATGCTAGTTAGTTTGTAAATAATCTATGATCACCTTCACCAGTTTTTAATGAATTATACTCTTTAGTTGGCACTACATGAATTGGCTATCATATGGTATATATGAGTATCATCATTGAATCTAGCATTTTGATTCCTCTCTCATATTCAGGTCAGCGAGTAGTTGGGGAGCCAGTGGTTTCAGGTCTAGTCCTTGATGATTCTGGGCTTTGGGACCCAGATTTCAATGTAGCAGCAAAGCAAGGACCTATTACCTTCTCCTTATTTCTTTTCCTTTATTATGCTTCTAGTTATTTCTATTTTGAATTATTACTGCCATTTTCCCAGGAAGTTCATATGTTCGTCGTGATGTTCAGGTTTGTGATGACCCCACCTATTCGAGCATCAGGGCACGGAAAGGCCCTTCAGGCAGCCCTTTCAATGGGCACTCTGCAGGTAAGACACTGTACTGGGATGAGCAGTATTCTGGCATTTGTAAATGGAATGACGTCGCAATAGATATTTGCAAATCAATCACATTTTAAAGAGAGTGGGTAACATCTGCATCCAATCATATTAGTTTAACAAGAATCAACAAGATTAGTGGGTCATCTGGGACAAATCTATAGTTTAATATGCATCAAGTATTAATGGAAAGGAAACAGTTTCTAGCTAACTTTTCTGCAAGGTTGCGATAGAAGCTTTCAGTTTTTTAAGAGAATTACACAATATGCGGACAGATTAAAGAGGCTAGTAAAAGATTAACTTTCCAGTGGAGAGTGTGTATTTCACAATCTCAACAAAGCTAATGCATTTAAAGGGATTCCATATGCTGCTGAAGGGCTATTGCTAATCAGATAATTTGGAAGGCTAGTGGTTACATAGATTTGAAGCCCTCAAGCCTCAGTTTAATTAGATGTAAACTGTCTCTAGATGGAAAATCTTTCTGAAATGCTTTTTTCCATATCAGAATAGCGAGAATGTCTCTAGATAATTGAAACTATCTGTATTTAGTGCGTTCCTTGTAATAGTGAGAAAGACAGTCTAGAGCTTCCTTATCTAATAGCTTGAAAGGAGCATTGTGGCTTGGTTGTGGCATACTTGTAATGAAGAATCAAACTCATAATTAGAAACACAGTACTGTAGCTGTTTAATTGGGCAAACAGGAGTAGAAAGGAACTAAAGGTGACACTAGATTCCTGATAGATGTTGGATTTGTGGCTAGATGTTAATATATGTGTTTAAAGGTTTAAATTTTGAATTACACTCTTTAAATCCATGTTCTTTCACCTATGGTACTACTGCAGGAAAACTAGATAATAAAGTAAATTTCCGATCCTTACTATTGTATGCTATTCTTGTAGCATAATTTTTTTATGGTTTACATTTGTCAGCTGGTGGGAACTGATCATTGTACCTTCAACTCGACTCAAAAAGCTTTTGGAATACATGATTTCAGAAAAATCCCAAATGGTGTCAATGGTAATTCGTTTTGTCCTTCATTTATAATCGTACCTCATTGTTTGTGGTCCTGGGTCCCAAACCATTTCTGCTAATACTTGTGTTCTCCTTTCAAAATTTGTTATGTAGGTATTGAGGAGAGAATGCATTTGGTTTGGGATACCCTGGTGGTAAGTTGTCGTGAACTTGATCTTTTCAAGTGTATCATGGAGATGTCTATGTTTGTAAACTACTGAAAAGTAACAGATATGTTGTTGGGAATGTAGTTCTTCCTTTTGAGAAATTGATAAATTTCTGATAATCAGTTATCATTTTTCAGGTGTCTGGACAAATATCTGTCACTGACTATGTTCGGTTGACGAGCACTGAATGGTATGTTTCTCTGGAGTTACTTTTAAGCATCTTCATAGTACAAGATATTGTCTTTTGACTCTTCAATACCATGAAAACCTGCAATGCTCTTACAACTTGCCATTTGTAATGACTTTATTTTTCAGTGCTAGGATCTTCAATATCTATCCAAAGAAAGGCGCAATACTTCCTGGATCTGATGCAGATATAATCATATTAAATCCCAATTCAAGTTTTGAGATAACTTCAAGGTCCCACCATTCAAGATCAGATACAAATGTCTATGAGGGACGGACAGGAAAGGTATCATTTTAGTTACTATTATGCTTCCTTCCGTGGTATTGTAGCTTGTTTCTGTTGCATATAGTCCTCAACGGTTGGAGGCTAGGAGGTTTTGATCATTTCTGTGTAGTAGAAACAGAGGCTGTTTCTTGCAGAGGATTTCATCATTGCATTCAATTAAATCTGTGTTTCTGGCTTGAAGTTATCATTTTTAACATCAGATCTCTCCCAAGAAGTTACAGTGAAAGTTCTTATTATCCTGTTGTGCAGGGTAAAGTTGAGGTAACAATTGCTGGGGGTAGGATCGTTTGGGAAAACAATGAACTTAAGGTTGAACTTGGTTCGGGCAAGTATATTGAAATGCCACCGTTCAGTTACTTGTTCGATGGACTTGAGAAATCAGATGCAAGTTACATATCCTCACTGAGGGCACCGGTGAAACGAATTAAAGACAACCTGAGCTGAAACCCCTAATAGTGAAGTTTTATGATTCCAAAGAGTAAAGCAGTTCATTGTTTTCTTCTTAAAAAATATTGGTCTTTCAGCTTTAGAATCTATTACTGAAATACAATAACCAGAAATAGGACGTTTGAGATATGGACGTGTACCGTGTAGCATCATGCTAAATAAATATTGTACTCTCGATCCAGTTAATGTGACATCTTGTGAATAAAATGACGTATATGTATTCGTTTGTGTAATTTTTTTTGTGACAATTATTTGTATGGAAAATTCTGACGGAATTATTCTTAAAAAAACGAGTGTGTTGCCATTAGAAGATGATGTCATCAATTTTGCCCCCAAATACCAGCACCAACCATCAAATAAATGCGGGGGTATTTTGGTCACTTTTGTCCATTTTACATAGTTCACGAAAGTTAAGGGGGGTGCATGGTAGATTTTTAAACCATAAGGAGGTGATGCATAAGTTTTCGAAACCACAAGGGGGTTATTGTGTATTTACCCTTAATTATACTAACCAACAATATCTGTATGTAACCATCTGTAAATATATCAACTAATTTATACCATATATATTATTATAAATATTACATATATATGTGTGTGTATCGAGTTTTGTTACGTTACGCAATCATTCAGTCATTATCAAATAACTTAATGATTCTATAAATGATTTTATAATAAAATTTTTGTCTTACCCAATACTAGTCTTACTAATATTTGCTTTCAATATTGGGTCACTGACTTTATTTGAAGGCAATAGTCAATGAGAAATAAACAATATTTAATTTAATTGCTTAAATTCCAGGTAGTTAGAGTTTAGAGGTAACTGACTGGTCTATGTATATTAGTATATGTAGTTGAACTTTTTTCGTTGAATCAATATGTGATTATAAATAAACTAAAAATGAGTAAATCATATCATATTAATGTTTAATTAGTTACGGGTATTTTTATCAAAAAAAAATATTGCTTAATAGAGGAGGGTTATAACAGACATTTCATTACATATAAGGCTTTGACTTATGGTTATGGGGGGCAAAAGCTGTATTAAAATAATACAGGGGGGCAAATGTCAAACTCCCCTATAAATACAGGGGGATTAATAATATTTAAGCCGACAACAATATTATACATCTAAGTATAAACCATGCATGAATTAAAGAAATTCATCTAAGAAAGTCATGCATCTAATCAACATTAGTAATGATCACATGTTTTTTGATAAAAACAAAATATAAATTGACTTGCAAAATACATTGATAAACCAAGTTTTTGCACCTATATAATTTCAAGTGGTTTTTTAAATAACTTGTTGAACATAATTAAACCAAATCATGTAATATAATTCATTTGTACAACCTTTTACAATCATACCGCTTGTAGGTGAAGTTACCTATAAGTTGGGCCTGCCCGCATTGATGGGAAACATGCATCCAATGTTTCATGTATCAATGCTCCAAAAATAATTAATTGCCAAATCCCAACCATGTTGTGACTTCAGAAGATTTGCGAGTCGATGAGAAGTTAGAACACGTGGAGAACCCAACCTGAATTGTAGATCGCCGGACTAGAAAGTTGAAGACTAAGAAAATTGCTTTAGTCAAAGTGTAGTGGAATCACCATGGCGACATGGGAGACTGAAGAGAATATGAGAGAAAATTATCCACACTTGTTCAAAAAATAAGCCATGAAGTCCGAGAAGAAATTTTGTTAAGTGAGGGAGAATGTGAGGCCTCAAATTTTTTCAGAAATAAAATTTAGCCTATGAAGGGTAGCAGGGTTATTTTGACCCTTTAATATTCCTGACTATATAATCGTATTTTCCTGAATGCAATTATGTGGATTGATTGTTTGATTTCGTTTTTCGTGAATCATGTATGTGTTAGTTGTATGTTATAATAAGACCATGTAAAAGATCATGCAAAAGAACACTTAGAAGAACACGTAGAAAAGAAGCGTAAAAGATCACACTGAAATACCATAATCTTCGGGAAATATCATCCACCTGCGGCTATAGGTGCGAATCTCAAGTGTCTTAGCCTTGGAAGAACATCTTGCGAATTAATCGCAAGGCATGTTGCAACTTGCCCAGAAAGTTTGAGTTTTATTTTTGGAAAATTCAAATTTCGTGATTTACTTGATTCTCGACCAAACTGTAGCATATCTACCATTATTTACTCATCTAATTTCAGTGACTCAACAATGACCTAAACCTAGCCTATAAATACAACATATTCCATCCTAGAATTTGTTTCTGTCTCAAGTTTCTAGCCAAAACTTTGAGCAAAACTCAACAGGAGAAGAAAGAGTTAGTTCGTGATTTCCAGTTGTTGATTATTGCTCTACAATATTAGGAGTGATTCTTTTTAATCTGTTATGTTTAATCCATCCATGCATCCATGATTTTGTATTTTCAAAAATATATGTACGCATGAACATATGCTTGAATCTGAAAGTCAGGATAGGTTATTATGCTTCTAACATGTTTAAAATACATTAGAGAATCATAGGATTGTATGCCTAACGAATTTATAGCTTTTCACTACATCTTAGAGATTTATGATTTTTTGGAACGTAAATGAAAACGTAATGTTATGATGTTTTGATCTACATTTAGTTCGTCTCAATGCATGTTAATGGTATCTAAACCACAAAAAGGTGGTACTGTTATTGTAGAATTGTTTGGTCATGTTGCATGACACAAAACACAAGTATACACATCTAGTGCTTGAGTTAAAGTAGACATCTCACGCGCAACTGCTATCGCGGTACTTGCGACTCGCAACCATCTTCATCGCAAATCTAAGCAAGTAGCAAACCAATATGCGAATCGCAACTGGTGTCGCATGCTGCTAGGAAAACGTCGTAACTTGCTTTTTCTAATTGCTGAATTTTGAGTCACTTGCAACAGAGGTAGAGACTCACAACCCCATCCGCAAGTGAAACAATACCGTCTTGAAAACTTGATTTCTGAAATAAAATTGCATCCATGCATGCATAAACCGTAGCCTAGGCATGTACTAAGTATGAGAAACTTAATTGCGGCCCTAGTTCGTAATTGACTTATTTGTATCGTGCTTTGTTATAACCTCTCGAATTAAGGTGAGGGATTACTTGCTATTTTTGAAATTTTAATTGGACCATATGTATTATATAAATGTTTGAGAACAAATGTTTTGACATGAATTATCTTAGGCTTAATCAACTTATTAAATGAATATTTTGTTTGACAAATGATAGTTTGATATGACATATGCAAAGTGTATTGAATACTATGATTGAACTGAAAAAGATTTTGTTGAAAACTTTGTTCATAAGATATTGTGAATAAAGCAAAGTGTTACACCCTAGTCTCACCATCCCGCATATATGGGACTGGCTTAACCAGATGTCAGCCCTGTTCGCAGGTTCATTGTCGTTTAGAACAATGATATGCATATTTATGCTATTTACTTTTGGTGTTTTCTTGTCCACTCTCACGGTGTATTTGTAGTGTTTTCTTATGATCAACACATGTTTTGATAAGCAAGATAGGAAGAGAGAAGAGTTGCAAAAATAGCATAACAGTGCGCGTGAACAGTAGCCGCAATTATTGTCACTAAAAGGCTGGGTTTACTTTATTAAGCCCAAGTGAAGCAATTAATTAAAGCCCAATTCCAATCCAATTGGAATGACGTTTTGACTGTGAACTGCAAAGATCGGTGCAACAAGTTTTGGAAGCCTCCAGATACAAGAATCAGGGTTGCGTCCTTTCCTAGCCGGTTGTGGCTTTTAAGGAAACCTTTTCATTCTTTATTAGGAAAAATCGCAGTTTCGGTCCCTCAATTATACCCTCGTTACACTTTCAGTCCCTTAATTATTGAAACTCGCACTTTCAGTCCCCTAACTATCACTCTTTCGCCATTTTGGTCCCTCTTACCGGCAAGCTACCGTTTGACTGACGAAGTCAACGGTAATTTGGACCCAACTGAAAAATTTATAAAAGTTTTAGGTCAAATCATAATAATTCAAATATACTTTTTCTTCAAAAAAAAAAAAAAAAGCAAAGCTATGAGTTTAGCTTATCAAACCCGTAAAGAAGACATTCATGACTTTGCAACTACAAATTTCCATTCCATTTTCTCCCAATTCCTTCCTTCCTTCAAGAAAATTAAACTATGCTCCAACAAAGAACTGAATCTGAAGAACCTAATCACAATCTCATATTTGATCCCTTCAAATACATGAATAATAATCAGAGGGGCTACTGGAAATCGGGGAGTTTTGGAAGAACAACAGCTGAAAATTATAAGAATTGATGGAATTTGAACCGCGAGGGAGTTGAATTCCGGCCGCCGCAAAGCTCCAGGGACGAATCGGGGGTTCATTCTCAACTGTTGTGGCAGAGCAACAGCCCACCCCGAGATCCCGAAAACTATCAGACTTTGTCTCCTACGTCGAGAACGCAAGCCATAGCCAGAGGACAAAGAGAGCTCATGGAGATGGTGAAGAACATGCCGGAATCGTGCTATTAGTGAGGAAATTACTCAAATTTTTTCTGGGTTTGCAAGTTAATTATGAATAAGTAAGAGGAAAAGGGATGGAGGGAACAAATTGATTGTGATGGTCATCAATTTTCTTTGTGTTTTTTGTGTAGTGTGATGTATACTAAGAATGAAGAATCTAATTGTGGATTGGGAGATATCCAAAGAGGATTAGGAATATTAGAAAAAGACAATAATCTTAAAATGATTTCTGGACCATTCTTTGTATTTACGTATTTGTTGGGTCAATTTCTAGGATCATTGTTACCTTGTTGGGACTGAACAAAACAGAGCAAACAACAGGGATTTTTTTTATAAAAAAAAAAAAAAAAGACCCCTTAAAGAAGAAGAGGAAGAAGAAGGAGGAGGCAAAACCAGCGCCGACTAACCCAATTGATCGAACCAACTGGCCAACTAAAGTCCTTTGCCAGCCACTAAAGAAAGCTAGGAGGCAGGGGAGCTCGTTGGCAGCAAGCAGCACCACCGACGTCAGCTCCGGCAAACTCAACAGTGAACCAAATACAATTTAGAAATTCCCCAACCGAGTCAACTTAGTGGTGCAGTATTTTGAGTTCAAATTGGAACCAATCTTTTTCGCTTCCTATGGGTTGCCCAGAAAATGATAGGAGAATCCAAGTTAGAAATCCGACCAGTTAAGCAAAGAAGAAGAGCTATTTTTGTTTAATTTTTAAAAAGTTTTTAGTTATTATGATTTGGCCTAAATATTTTATAAGTTTTTGACCCCAAATGACTGGTAACCTGTAAGTTTGCCGGTATGAGGGACCAAAATGGTGAAAGAGTAATAGTTAGGGGACTAAAAGTGACAGTTTCAATAATTAAGGGATTGAAACGAGGGTATAATTAAAGGACCAAAACTGCAATTTTCCCTTCTTTATTAGGTAGTTTACTTTCATTATAAGTTAATTAGTTGTTTCCTTTTCTTAGTCTTTTAAAGATATTTAGTAGGAGAATTTTTTTCTATAAATAGGGAACTGATATGTACAATTCAATCATCCTAGAACACCCCTCACAAGGAGCTTCAGCTCCCACTGCTCCTCTCTTCCATTATAATATTAATTTCTTTTCTTTAGGTTAAGTTTATTTATTTTCCTTAATTTAGTTTACTTCTTTCTTTTCTTTTCTAGTTGAATTTTGATCGAGGTTGGTTCTTACAGTTGTGAGATATAAAAGTATTCTCAAGATAGTATGTATGCATGAATTCCTGATTATCTTGCGTGCATAATCTTATTTCTCATTAATTCTAAAGGTAGCTAACTTGGATTTAATTGGGATACCTCCAATTAGTTCCCCCAATACATAAATTTTGGAATGTGCTAATTTGTGGTGAAACTATCATATTGGTAGTGAGGATAATAACTTAATATTCCTCAGATGTTAATTCAACAAGAGTATTAGAATAAGGTTTCCCTAATTCTTAAAGTTGTTAGTATAGTTAATAAAGTGTCGTTGGATTCGCGCGACCTGTTATCTATATTCATTAGAGAAGCAATTATGTCGTTGGATCCCTGCAGTAATTGCCGATAACGTAAGGGAAATTGGGTTGTGTACTGTAGATTTCTTAGAAACGTTATAGAGTATTGACACGTCTATTGAAAAGGGCTAATTTGGATCACAGTGACCTATAACTGGTTGATTTATGTCTGGTGATTCATCATATTTGAATGAATTACTGAAGTTAATTAGTTTGATAGTTCATTATAATATTGACACGTCTATTGAATAGATGAAATTGGTTCATCATCCCTAGAACTAACTAATTTGTGTTTTTGCATGACAATTTTTGAATTAATGATCAATTGCATGAATTAACTGAGATGATGTCTTCAACTAGGTGTTTTTCCAGGTTTTGTTTTACGGGAGAAATAAAATTACCAGTCCTTGTAGAAACGATCCTGCTTATTACTATAATAGTTTTGGGTAGGTTTTATAATATTTTTGGTAGTTGAAATGACAACTATCAATCAACCTCAACTTTATTACAATAATGATAAGATTATATACAACCCAATTTTACATAATTCTCAGAGTACAGCCTTAAATAAAAACATGCTCGCCTTTAGCCGTAACCCACTGTTTCAGTAGTTCATGTTGTCCTAATTCTGATAGTGAGCACACACGTACCAAGGATCTCAGCCTGTAGATAATAGCTCATGACTATCCACACGATTCTTGTGTTCCTGAAGTGGCTAAGGCACTCTCCACCGGATTAGAATTAAAGTCCAAGCTTCAAATCTTCCTTTTCCTAATTTCTTCCTATTTTTCAAACTTTCTTTCCTTCCATTTTTCTCTCTACTTTACCTACTAGCTCCTCCTTGATCTTGTGATTATGATCGATCTGGGAGAGTTTGGGACATCTTTAAGACTCTCTTACTGGACAAAAACGTAGTGCTATACACCCCTAGGGTCATAGCCCGACTTTGGAACTTGAAGAATATTTTTTTTCAGCTCCAGGTGCCAATCGGTAATAACTTATCAAAGTCAGGTAAAAATCTCTCTGACTTTGGTCAGCTCAGAAAATAGTGGAATAACTACTCCTTAAAGCGGTGAGATATTTTCTTTACATTTTTAAGACGGTCAATCGATTTTAATCGCTCCAATACCGGTAAAACCGCAATTCGACTCTTTCCCTAATTTTCATTTATTTTCTAATTTTCTTATTTTTATTCCATAATTCTCAAAATTAGATTAATAGATCTATTTCAATATATTCTAAAACATAATCCGACACTTAAAATTAACATAATAATTTAAATTAAAAATCAAATGTCACAATTTGAATAATAAGCTTTCATAATTAAAATTCCTAAGGAAATTATATAATTTTATAGTTCACACATAATTAAATTAAAGAACATATTTATGTAAAGAAATATGATAATTTAGGGTAATCATAGGGTAAAAAATTTCAGGATCTCACATCCTTTTCCCCTTATGAAATATCGTGTGAGGACCCAGAAATTTCCAACTAGGACTTGAGACGTATTAAGGGTAAAATACACATTTTTCTTTCTCTTAATTGCGTAACTAGAATAAGGAAATACATGACCCACTTGCTTGATTGATTGCTTGATTTATTGGTAATATAGAATAGGAGTTAACCTAAAATGAAACAAGGAAAGTAGGAATAAATATGGAAATTGAGTTTTGCGAGTTATCGTGTGAGTCACACGGCTCCTCGTATAGCCCTATAATTTGTGAAAGACAGAATCTGAAAAATTGTGTCGTGCGAATTGGTGTGCGAGTCTGACGACTCCTCACCTCAAACAAATTAGGAAACAATCTTTAATTAAGGAATTGGAATCAAAATCAATATGGTAGAAGGAAACTACCCGAATAAACTTAACATAATAAAGTAAGATTATGATTCATAACCTAACCTATTGGGTGCCTATAAATATGTCCTTAACTCATGAATTAAGCTTTTAAAACACTTAAAGCAAAAAGGTTATAAAAGCCATGAGAGGAGTGCAGTGCAGCCACCGTCTTCGAACCGTCGCCGCCGTACCACCTCCGTTGAAGTCTACTAGTTCATGTAATTTGTAGGACCTTATGGTGAATGATTAATTCTAAGTTATAATAGAAATCGGTAATAAAAGCATGAATGTTTAAAGAAAATTGAATAACAAGTAATCAAGCTATTGCATGTAAATAAGTAGAGACCAAGTTCTTAGGATGTTAAAGTGTTTACTTGTATGTTAAACCACGTAGGATTGTTGCCTTTAGAGTTTGACGATTCATTATACTTTAAATCTGAAATTGGAATCCGGAAAAATGCATGCTAAGAAACCAGTGTTTTGAGCCTAGTTTGAAGCGAATTTTAATCTAGTTAACGTAATCAATTTTGCAGAATTATTGTTCCTAGATCTTGTATGTATGTTAGGGTGTAGATCCATGCGTTTAGAAAAGATTAAATCGAACCGGAACCTTGTTAAAACTAGCCCCGAAGGTAGTAGCCTGAACCAGAAGTTTCTGGAAAAATCTGTCTGTCGTGCAAGTTGGTGTGCGAGTCGCACAGATTCTCGCACAAGACCCTGAAATAGACTTTTCTAAATTTTAAAACCCGAAGAACACGGAAAAACCTAGGTATGAGAACCCGTACAAGTACTCGGACACCCTCCAGAATCAAAGTTTTGCCTTATTTTTAGAAATTGGTGTTAGACCAAAAGTTTACCTAAATGTATTAAGAAAGACTATCTCTTGAAACTTAACCGTATTTACAAACTTGACCTTATTTCCAAACTTGACCTTATTGTTCCAAAATAACCTTGACCTTTAGCTTTGACCTTCGACCAAGTCAAACAGAGTTGACCTAAAGTCAAAGTCAAACATAATTGACCTAAAGTAAGAGTCAAACATAGTTACCTAAAAGTCAAAGTCAAACATAGTTGACCTAATGCCAAAGTCAAACATAGTTGACCTAAAGTTAAAGTCAAACCTAATTGATCGAAAAGTCAAAATCAGTTGAAAAGACAACAAGTACCCGGTAGTTAGTAACCTGCTTCACGTTATCCGCAGGAATTGAACGTTAACTACAGTTGATCAACGTCAAAAAATGTACCCTATTCGCGATCCCAAGGTGAGTGATTACTAGCTACTTTCATAAAATTGAACTTAACTATCTACGTAGTAACTATGTCTAACTACTGCTTGCATATCTTTGCTAACGAGGTTTCCTCACACCTCAAACTTGCTTGTTTTCCCAACTTGATGTTAATTTGTATACTTACCTACTATATGCCTGTTTGACATGATAATGCCATGTACTATTATTATGTACTATGCCTGACTTGACATGATAACTTGAGTACTCGAAACTATGTATGCTTAAAATAATATGAAAGCATGATGTACCGGACCAAGAAGGAGGATGCAAATCTCAGGGTAAGATACATTACATCTAAGATTGCATGATTACCTCTAGAAATGTATGAAGCATGCTAGGGTTTGCCATGATCACCTTAGCGTGAAACATGTCAGAGCACCTTCCAGATAAGACTTGGGTTCCGAGTCTTCCAGCTTGACTAGATAGTAGTTGTCTACCCGTATGTAGGGCTTGCCAGCGAAAGTTCCTGTCATAGTTAGTCGATTCCTTCTATATGAGAGGAACACTTGGGCCAAGGGCCGGATCCAACCACCTCTGCCGTCGAGCATACCCGGTTTGACCGATACGGCTGCCGTAGGGGCGATGACTTTGCAAACCATTAAAATAAGAACAACTCGAACTTGAATAGATATGCAACTTAGCTTTAATATGAGAAAACTAGAAAGAAATCTGCATGCTTGCTTGAATTTAAGATTGATTGTCGAGGTAGCTTTATGATGAGAAAGTTAGATAAGAATCAAACCTGCTAGGAGTCTAGTGACTCAAATATGTTATATATGAAAATTATATTTGAGCTGCCTATTTTAGTATGTGGTATGTATTCCCTAGTACTGCCTGCCTTGCTTGGCCTGCTTGTCATGATTGCCTATACTTCCACTGTTATGTATGAATATATGCATGAACTTTTTACTTATGTGGTATGTATTCCCTAGTACTGCCTGCCTTGCTTGACCTGCTTGTCATGATTGCCTATACTTCCACTGTTATGTATGAATATATGCATGAACTTTTTACTAATTTGCCAAGCTTTTTTATTAAGACTTACAGTGAGATTTTTCTAACACAAAATCCACGAGGTCTCTCACTGAGCCTAGTGAAACTTACCCCACTCCCCTCCTTATCTATTTGTTATAGGGGCTTAATTTGAGTGGCGATAGAGGTAAGGCCGATGGGCGTGCACGCAATGAATAAAGACAAGAAATTTGTAATAGCTAGACTCAGTACAATTTTATTGGTTTTTGAGAGAATAACTTGGTCTGTGACCGTCCTCAAACATTTATCTTTAATTTTCACTGCTTGAGCTGCTAGTTTAATTATAAGGATTAAGGGTATTTCTTTGTGATTATCTGTATCAATTGTTGGGCGAGAGCCCTGTATGAGGTTCCACCTGAACTGGCTCAGACTTCTTCGTAGGAATGGCTCCTTGGAAAGGAGGTCGGGTAGAGGGCGTCACAGATCATCCTCAAAATTGTTTATTAATTTTATTTAAATCTTGAAATAAATAACAAATTTGATTTTCAATAAATTTAAATCATGAATGCAAAATTTTAAAAGATATATAAGTATTTAAAATACTTATGAATAGTAAGGCATGTTTAAAAAAATAAAGTTTCTTCTTCTTGAGTAGTGGCATATGTTTTGAAGAGAAAAATTAAGTAACAAAAGAAAATAACAAAATTAATCTCATAATCTTGTTTGATTCATTCTTGATGCTTTATTTACAATTTCCTATGAAATTAGGATTTAAATATTTAGGTAGAGTCAAGTAGAAATAAATTTTAAGTCGAAACAAATGAAGTTTAAACTTTTAGAAAAATTTTGGGGCCAAATCGGTAATAACCAAATTTCTTGGCTATAAACCAATTTTATTAAAAATGGAGATTTGCACTAACCGCTATTTCCATCGATAAAAATCGATCGAAGCTAGAAATGTAAGAATTACACTTTTCTTCTTCTTCTTCCTTGCAATTTATTTTTTTACCCTTACCCAAATTTCCCCCTTTTTTTCTTCACAAACCCGAAACCTTTGCTCCCCAATTCTCTTTAATTTGTTGCTAAATCTTTTAATTCTTCATAGAAAAATCTTCCTAATCATCTAGAGAATATTTTCATTCGATTATTTCACTTCATAATATCAAAAATCTATCTCAAATTTGGGTTTATTTTCTTCTCAAATTATAAACTTAAAATTCGTCATTTTGGGGTCAAATTTTTAGTTTTGTGTTCAAATTCCTAGACCAAAAGCTTCCTTAGGGTGTGGGGTTTCATTTTATAGCTATATTTTTCCACTTATTTCACTTCAAGTTCATTTCTTACTTTTGGGGTTAAAACATAAATTGGTTCGGTTTTCGCCCATTTTGGGAATTGTTTTGGAATTGAATTTTGATTCTCTTAGCTTCCTTGGAGTCTTCTTTAGTGACTTTTAGCTCGAACTAAATCCAAACATCATTTGTGTTGGATTTCAAAATTTTGCTTTTTCTCTCTATATTTGGTTTAGTTCTATAGCTCAGAAGAAACCAAATCCTGCAAAGAAAACAACCTACAAGAGGAGTAGGACGGAGAGTTCAACCTTACGGTTATTGCCTTGATTCTTGGTTGAAGAGGCTCAAAAGCTATACACATTAATGCAGAAATGTATGCTCTCGGATTGCTATGCTCTTGATTCGAATAGCTTAGTGACTGTAAATATTGATGTTGTGTTAGCTTATTTTGAGTTTCAAGGTCCTATGCCTCTATTAAATGTTGTTGAGCTCATATATGAAGAGGCTGTGAGAGTTTTTATGCGAATTATAGGACTGATAATGAGGGATTGAATTATGCTAGAGTTACTGAAACTCAATTTACTGTTACTGCAAGCATGATCAATAAGGCTTTAGGTTTGCCTAAAAATCCTCCCAGTGTAAATAATCCTACTATGTATGCTAGACACAAGATTTATTATGTGAGTCATTGGCCGTCTAATTTCCCTCTGTCATTGTTTGATTTGAGCAAGAAATATTTTAAGAGACTTGTGGATGCTTGGTTCTCCCTCTTATGATTATTAGCTTGGGCGTTTGGATGTTGTGTTTATGTCGTTGCTTTATGAGATTACTTGTCACACCTTTGTGCCTACAGCGGGTCATTCCTCTGAGCCTAACATTTCTAAGATTACTTTATTCTATCTGATGGCTGAACATGTTTCAATCAATTTTGGAAGCATGTTTGTGAAATATTTGTCTGAGTTTAATATTAGTATGTCTCTGGCTTTTGGGCATTATTTTGGAAGCCTAGATTAAAAGTTTTAATCGATTATCTGTTATTAGTTTAAATCTCTTTTGAAAACAACGATGGACATTTTTCTTAATAGAAACCCCGAGAACTCTAATTGAGATTATGAAGCTCACCCTCTCATATTTAATATTTACAGGTGCTTGATTGCTATTTCCTACTTCTGCAAATCTAGTGGTGAAGCAATAAGTGCAATGTGTACAAGAGTTTTAGATTCCTTAGATTGGTTTTGTAAATGGATAATTTGGTCCCGTCCCTATGAATTATGTTATTTCAAGCCATGGATAATTAAAGTTTGATTATTATACTGAGACCGTTTCCTATTTAATTATGTACTGACTTGTGGCTAGAGCCCTAAATGACGTTCAACCCGAAGCCGACCTGCTTTCCTATCGGATTTGGACTTTCGAGAAAATGGGGGTCAGAGCGGGGCATCAAATTATATGTTTATTTACATACTTCCTCTGTTGCATTAGAAAAGTCAACTTTGACCAATGTATAAATGAATGTCAATGTACAACACCTAAAATAGTTAATTTAACATCCTTTATTCTATTTATATCCTTACTTATTAAGTATGACCTGGATCACACATGATTATATTAGTAAGGGTAAGAGAAGTAAAAAACAATTTGACATTAAACTCTTCTATTGGAACAAAAAATATATTTCAAAGTGGACTCTTTCAATGGAACAGAAGAAGAATATAATATAGGGAAATGCTAGGGTCAAGTCATTTAGTATTGACTTGCCATTAAGCCCTTGTTACCATAAGGTGCATCACACACAATTATTGCATTAAATACATGTAACCTGCTATAACAGGTTATCACAATAGGTAACAAGTTATTATTATCTTTTTTAGTATTTTGTAACAAGTTATATTCACACCTACAACAAGTATATATTTTTGCCTTAAAAAAATTGATAAAGTATTTTAACATATAAAAGTTTATTAATTTTTACAATAAAATTTTAGATTATCAAAAGGTAAGTTATTATTTTTTTAGTGGATATAAGGGTGGTAAATATTTATTTATTACTGTTAGACCCGGTTGGTCTTAATCCTTATTTTGATTGATGAGTTAACAAATATGAGAATTAATTTAATGGTTCTTCTAAGTGAGAAAATGTAGGGAAATGTTTACGGAAGAACAGACGCAAAAAACATCAATGAAAAATGAGCTAAAAGAAGAAACGGCAAGCAAATGAAGAAAGAAACAAAAAATACGACCGAGCACGTCCCAAGGTGGGACCCACGGTGTTTTCAGGTCATAAAATGAAGAGAAGAGTTCATGGGTGAACTAACGCAAAAAACGGCGAAGAAATCGGAGCTATAACGAAGAAACGGCAAGCAATTGAAAAAGGTGTCAAATCAGTGGCCAACAAGGGGACAGCGCCGCGCGACCGGACCTGCGATCGAGACCCGCGACAGCGGCGCCGCACGCAGCACGCGCTGGGAGCCGCGCGCCGCGCAGCAGCCAGGATTCCCGCGACAAAAGCCACGATTCCTGCGATGTCGCGGTGACCATCGCGGAGGCTTCGGGTTTGAATTTTCTTGTCCGTTTTTCATCCAATTCAAGAGCTCTCTTCTCCTATAAATACCCCCACTTCAAGAGCACTTAAGGTTGGCTCCTTCACAACATCTCCTACACTTTAACAGCACTTTCAAGCTTCATTTCAATCATTCATATGTCAAATTAGCTTGTCAAGGTAGGATTGTCAAGAGGCATTTGTGCCCTGTCTTTGTATCGAATTGTAAACTCCATTTCTGGAGTATTTCATCATTGTAAACACATCTAGAAAAGTCCTAACTCAAGAGTTTGAGTGTAGGCAATTTGTATTTAAGAAAAGTCCAACTCTTGAGGAAGGAGTTAGGCAAGAAGAAAGGGGGAGCAAGTAGAAAGGAGAGACCCAACTCAAGGGGTTGAGTTAGGGCAATTGTAAAAGTCCTAGTTTAGAGTTAAATTAGGCAAAGGGGAGAAAGTCTTGATCAAGAGGTTGATTGAGCAAAAGTCCTAGTAGCTAGGCAATGAAGTCTTGAGTAAGACCCTAAGTCCTTGAGGAAGGAGCGGGGCAAAAGATTCATTGTTAGCCATTAGGCAAAGGAGTCTTAGTCTAGAGCTAGATTAAGCAAAGAAGTCCTAAATTCTAGGGGTAGAATTTTGGCATTTGTAAAGGTTTGAATTACACCTTTAAGTGATTCATTTGAGAGGGTTAGAAAATCCCAAGTTGTAGAACTTGGGTAGTGGACTAAGATTCAAGGGGAATCCAAACCACTCTAAATCGGTTGTGTTTTGTCTTCCTTTACTTTGCTTTTATGATTTGCAAAACACTTATCACACACCTCACTTAATTTGTAAACTTTGTTTTTACACTTGCTTTGAAAATGGTTTTTCAAAGTTGTTCTTCATTGTAGAAAATATTTTTAAAAGTGTCAAGAACCTAATTCACCCCCTCCCCCTCTTAGGTTCATCTTAGGTTGCTTATTGATAATTGGGATTTCAATTACAAAAATAAGATTAAAAAAGTAGTATGAACTACTAAATAGAATATGCAATGTACCCCAACAAATAACCATTGTACTCCACCCAATATATATACGGAAAAAATTAATCTTAGTAAATTAAAATATTGTGTATTAATATAGTATTGGATGTTTAATTTAGAATATCTAGGGCATTATAATTCTTCAAAAATAACTAAGAAAATAATATATATATATATTTTTTAATTAATATGGGCAGAGTACACCATATAAAATCATTGTACCCCAATATTAAAAATGGCGTGCTCCAATTAAAAACCATTGTATATTGCCTAAAATCTTTAAGTTGAGACTTAAAATTTTCTATAGAACCTCATATACTACGGTTAAATTTACCATTCCCGGAGGTTAATTATCACCATAAATATATTTTGGAGTGAAAAATATTTTTTACAATTACTTTGGGCATTGACCTTATATGAAATGCAATTGTACCTCAATTTTTTGCACAATGTGCCCAGCAAAACTCTATTGTACCTCGCCCAACATATATATAGGAAGAAATTTATATTAGGAAATAAAATTAGTTTGTATATATACCGATCGAGTAATGCGTTTTTTAATTATCACATTCCGGTGTTATAATTGCTCGAAAATAATTATGAAAATAACCATAAATATTTTAATTAATATGGGAACAGCACGCAAAACCAGTGTACCCCAATTATTGAAAATAATGTTCCTCAATTAAAAACAATTGTACCCCGCCCAACATACTAATTTTGAAAAATACAATTTTCTATAGAACCTCATATATTACGGTTTAATTTACCATCCCAGGGTGTTAATTAATGCTCAAAATATTTGGGACATAAAAAAAAATTCTTATAATTACTTTGAGCATTGTACCCAATATGAAATGCGATTGCACCCTGCTATTGTGCAGAATGTACCCTAGCAAACAACTGTTGCACCTTGCCCAAAATATAAAAGGAAAAATTGATATTAGTAAACTAAACTATTGTGTATATACTGATCGAATATTTGGATGTTTAATTTAGAACATCTTGGGTGTTATAATTGTTTGAAAATAATTAGAAAAATAAATATAATTTTAATTAATAAAGGCTGAGTACACAATATTAAACCATTGTATCCCAATACTGAAAATGGCGTGCCAAAATTAAAAACAATTGTACCCTGACTAATACTTTGAAACTTACATTTTTCTATAGACTACAGTTTAATTTACCATACCCCGGGTTAATTATCGAGAGAAATATATTTGGGACAGAAAAAATATTTTTTTACAATTACTTTTGAGCATTGTACTCTATATGAAATGCAATTGTACCTTGCTTTTGAACATAATGTAACCCACCAAACAACTATTGTACCCCGCCCAATATATAAGAGGAAAATTTTATATTAGTAAATTAATAGATTGTGTATATACCCATCGAATATTAGGATGTTTAATTTAGGACATTTTGGGTGTTATAATTGTTTGAAAATAATTAAAAAAATAAATGTATATTTTTAATTAATTTGGAAATAATACAACATGTAAAATCATCTACCCAAATATTGAAAATGATGTGGCTCAATTAAAAATAATTATACCCTACCCAAAATTCATAGTTTGAAACTGAAAATTTTCTATAGAACATCATATACTACAGTTTACCTTCCCTAGGGGTTAATTTTGTCATAAATATAGTTTGGCCCAAAAACTAATGTTTACAATTACTCTTGGCATTATACCCTATATGAAATGCAATTGTACATCAAATTTTTGCACAAAATGCCTAACAAACAACTATTGTACTCCGTCCAATATATACCAAAGAAAAATGATGTTAGTAAATTAAATTAGTTTGCTTATATACCGATCAAGTAATGAGATTTTTTTAATTTAGCACATCTCAGTGTTATAATTGTTCAAAAAATAATTAAGAAAATAAATATATATATATATATTTTAATTAATATGGGCACAATACACCATATAAAACCAGTGTACCCCCATACTGAAAATGATGTGGCTCAATTAAAAATAATTATACTCCGTCCAAAATCGTAAGTTAGAAACTTATAATTTTCTATAAAACCTCAAATATTAGGGTTAATTATGCAAAACCCTCATGTGGTTTGCGAAAGTACAGGATGACCCTCTTATACTTTAAAAAGCTACGCAAAACCCCCCTATGATTTCAAAACCCAGTAAAGTAGACGAAAATCTTAATTCGTGACCAAATTGCCCTTATTCAGTCAAAGGGTTTGCACTTATTCAGTCAGACTGAATAAGGGCAATTTGGTAACAAATTAAGATTTTTTAATTAATATGGGCAGAGTACACCATATAAAATCATTGTACCCAAATATTGAAAATGATGTGCCCCAATTAAAAACTATTGTACCTCGCTCAAAATTCTTAGTTTGAAACTTAAAATTTTCTATAGAAACTCATATACTACAGTTTAATTTATCATCCCGGGGTTAATTATTGCCATAAATATATTTTTGCCCGAAAAATAATGTTTACAATTACTTTGGGCATTGCATCCTATATGAAATGCAATGGTACCCTAAATTTTGGCCCGATGTGCCCAACAAATAATTATTGTACCCTGTCCAATATATATTGAGAAAAATTCGATTGAGTAATGAGATTTTTTAAATTTAGCACATCTCGGTGTTAAAATTGTTCAAAAAATAATTATGAAAATAAATAAATATATATTTTTTTAATTCATATGGCCACAATACACCATATAAAACTAATGTAGCCCAATATTGAAAATAATGTTCCTCAATTAAAAATAATTATACCCCTCACAAAATCCTAAGTTTGAAACTTACAATTTTCTATAGAACCTCATATATTACAGTTAAATTTACCATCCCAGGGCGTTAATTATTGATCTAAATATATTTGGGACAGATAAAAATATTTTTTTATAATTACTTTGAGCAGTGTACCCTACATGAAATGCAATTGTACCCTGCTTTTGAGCATATTATACCCCCAACAAACAACTATGGTAACCCACCCAATATATAAGAAGGTAAATTTATATTAGTAAATTAAAATATTGTGTATATATCGATTGAATATTAAGATGTTTAATTTAGAACATCTTGAGTGTTATAATTGTTAGAAAAATAATGAAGAAAATAAATAAATATATTTTTAATTAATATGGGCACAATACACCATCTAAAACCATTACACCCAAATATTAAAAATGATGTGCCCAAATTAAATATTATTGTACCCCGCCCAAAATTTTTAGTTTCAAACTTAAAATTTCTATAGAACATCATATACTACAGTTTAATTTACCATCCCGTGGAGTTAATTATCGTCATATATATATTTTGGCTCAAAAATAATTGTTACACTTACTTTGGACATTGTACCCTATATGAAATGCAATCGTACTCTAATTCGATTGGTATATGCACAATATTTTAATTTACAAATATCAATTTCTCATATTTATGGGATGTGATACGGTAGTTATTTGTTAGGGTAAATTATGAAATGCAATTGTACCCCAATTTTTTTGCACGATGTGCCCAACAAAAAACTATTGTAACACCCCCCCCCCCCCTCCCCACCTAATATATATATATATATTGGAAAAAATTGATATTCGTAAATTAAAATAATTTGTATATACCCTCGATCAAGTAATGAGATGTTTAATTTAGAATATCCTAGGTGTAATAACTGCTCAAAAATAATTAAGAAAATGAAATAAAATATTTTTAAAAATTAATATCGGCATAATACGCCATATAAAACCATTGTACCCTAATACTTAAAATAATGTGCCTCAATTTAAAACTATTGCACATTGTCCAAAATTCTTAGTTTGAAACTTATAATTTTCTATAAACCTTACATGTTACAGTTTAATTTATCATCCCTGAAGGTTAATTAGCACCATATATATATTATAGACAGAAAAATATTTTTATAATTAAGTTGGGCATTGTACTTTACATGAAATGCAATTGTACGCCGCTTTCATGCATAATGTACCCCCAACAAATTAATAACTATCATACCCTACCCATATATTGGGAAAAATTGATATTAGTAAATTAAAATAATGTGTATATACCGATCGACTATTGGAATGTTTAATTGAGAATATCCTGAGTGCAATAACTAGGAAATTTTTTTTAAAAAAATTAATATGGGCACAGTACGCCATATCATAAATTTCACCGCTCTACGTTACGGCACTGGTTGGAATTTTTTTCCAATATGTTTATGGATATTTAAAAATAATAATAATAATAACTTAATACAAGTCATGGCTTAAAGGTATTGCATATATATGACAATTTTTTTTTTTTTTATCTTTGTCATGGCTATGGCAATAGCTCAAATTGAGGACATTTATACCAATACCATAGCTTAAGTAACGATAATTAATACAAAAGATATTTTAGTTTTGAAGGTTTTTTTTTTTTTTTTGGCTTGTGATTTTACTTTCCAAATTAAATGGATATCAAGTAACCGGTTGCCATTTAAGATATCAAGTAACCGGTTACCAATTATGCTGGTTATTATTCCCTACATCTATGCCCCATCAAACCTTATTTGCACCTTATTTACTTGTAACCATTGATTATTGATCTAATGGTTCAAATCAAATCGACTTAACAGCAAGTCAATTTTAGTGACTTGACTCTAGCATTTTCTTAGAATGTATAATTGTACATAAAATAACTTAGGGTTATGTTAATGCCAGAACACTTATTAGCTTCCAAAGCAATAAGTTGATATTTTTTCTAAAACGCCCTTAATGAAGACACTAAGTTCAGTGACTCATAAGGGTATTTCAAGAAGAAAAAGCCACTTTATTACTCAGGAAGCTAATAAGTCCTCTAGCATTAACAGCAACCAATAATGTATACAACATATATTACAATAATATATAAAATAATTGTATAATTTACATTATTTATTATAAATATATATTAATATAAGTAACCATTAAATTAAAATAAATGATGTATAAATATAAATTAATCATCAAATTAAAATTGCTTCAATGATGAAATTTATATGAATTAAAAAAGATACAATTAAAAGAAAAGGAAAAAAATGAACAAACAAGAAGCCAGCAGGAAAAAAATTAGAACCGTAATGGTGGCAGAATGGAAACCGTGACGAAACAGAAATCGACAGTTGTGAAACTATCCCTCAAAGTTCTGGTTCAGATTCCACTTTCCATGATATCGTAATGGGTAAATCCAGAACCATGATCATGTCTACTTCCAAGTCAATATTCACGTTGAAAACTTAGTTTAAACCAATATTTCTTTAAGGGTAGTATTATTTGCAGGGATGATTTTACTATTTGCAGGTACCACTTAAAAAAATTATATTCTTGAAGTGACAAAATTAACCTCTTCTACTTTTGGTCTCACTCAATCAAACCTAACCTTTCACTCATATTCACCCCCATTGGATTCACCCCATCAGCGACCACACTCAATTCCAACCACATTCAGTTCCTATCGGCCATAGGCCCAGCCAGCGACCACATTCACCCCATTGATTGAAGACTTGGGAAGTTTGAAGGTTCTCCCATTTCACTCACATCTGCCACATTTGATGAAAACTTGCTGGCGAGAAGATTGAAGAAGACAGTGAGTTCTGCAAAAAAATAAAAAATAAAAAATAAAAAAAAATAAAAATTATGGGTTCAAAAAACTTCAGCCACAAGCCTACGAAAGTTTTAAAAACTTCTGCTAGCTTATGGCGGAATTTTTTCTCCTTCCTTTTTTATTATTTTTTTACAGAGGTTTCCTCCTTCCGCTGGAAATTGCATAACCTATAACACCATCGAGCGTAGGTTCTACAATTTCCAGCAAAGGTTTCTCAAGAAAGAAAGAAAAAAAAGAACTCACCTTCAGTTTTGATTGCAGAACCACTGGCATTAAATGTTTTGATCCGATGCAACTATGGCCGCCGCTGGAAATTACAGACTACAATCGGAAGAAATTTTGAGAACCACCGCAGCCCCCATTTTTGCAGAAACTGGTCAACCTTTCCTTTTTGATGGATTGGAGAGTGTTTCTCCCTTTCTTTTGTGAAATTTCTACAAGGACAATTATGTCTTTTCATTCCTTACAATTTTTAAGTGATACCTACATTTAGTAAATTGGTAACTACAAATAAGAAAAAATGGCAATTTTAGCCCCTTTTGTTTGGACCCATGGTAGTTTTAGTACCTTGCGTTCCATAGTGCAAAAATGGTCTCTTACGTTTGCTTGTGGTGGCATTATTGGTCCACCTATTATGTCCAGTTTTCAAGAGTCAAACCTTGGTCAACGATTTTAGGACCTTTTTGAAATGAAAAAAATATTAGGGCTTTCTTGCGATTTTCATATTCTTCAATGACCCAAACATTAATTGTTTCACATCATTATCCCCACCACCACTGCCACCCGACGACCACCGTCACCTACACCGTTGCACAACCAACTACACCCCATCTAATCATCCTCTAGCCTCGGACGCTTGTGTCCCTCACTACCACCCTCCTCCTCATCTTCCGACTCACTTCTACAACCCTTATCCAAATCCTCCACACACTAACAAACCCTCCATCACCATCATCACTAGCAAAAGCAGTACCATTTGCCTCCAACTGGGTTCGAAAGAGAATGGTACTTTCAACAGCAGCTTAATCACTTACAATTTCAGCAACCGGGGGAATTAGCCCAAGAACACCCAACTGTTTCCTCTCTTCTTCGCCGGATCGCTGCTCTTGGATCCTCCCTCTGCGACCACTCATTTAGACAGTCTCACTCCGTACCATTCAAACCCACTTCAGGGCTTTTTTCGTTCTTAGATTGAGAACTCTTCGCCAGCTTAAGGATTGGCTTCCATAAAGTCAACTCTCAACGTCCTCAAATTATTAGTCTCTGAGGACACCCAATTTGATATCATAAAGCCTCAAAATTGCTGTTCAAACTTGACTCTATTCAGGTGATGTTCTGTCAAATTACACACATCAGAATTCAGAAACTGTTTTTTTTTTTGGGTCAATATCCGTTGCATTTTTAGATTTGAATGGGTTTTGATTTACCATTGCAGGGCGGTGATCCAATGATTAGGGATGGGAGAAAATCAGTATTAGTTAGGTGTCATCTTTTTTTGTTTAGTATGATTGATTGATGATGATGGAAACAGTGTGAAACCTCTCTAAAACAGTGAATGCTTCGAATTCATTGACCCACCGTTAATGCCATCGAATTCATTCCCACCACCTTCAAAGGAGGTGGTGGTGACAGGTGAAGAAAGAGAGGTGGAATTAGGGAATGAGGAAGTGGTGGAGGTGTAATTAATGAAAGTGGGGATGAAGGAGAGAGAGTGGGTTTTTAGGTGGTGGTGGCAGTGGTGGAGGGGTGAGGGAATGTGGGGATTGTTCTTTATGCTTTGGTTTTTGTTTTGGTTTGGTTTTAACAGTAAATTTAATATATTATAATCAGTCTTCATCATTTTCAATATAATTTTTTACTATTTAATTATATATTTTTACATTTTCAATATACTTTTTACATTACAAAACTATTTTTCCAAAACCTGTTTTCAAAACTATTTTTAAACCAATAAAAAAGAACAGTCCCTTAGGAGATGTAAAATAATTAATGTTTGGGCCATTGAAAAATAGGAAAATCGCGAGAAAGCCCTAAAATTTTGTTTTCATTTCAAAAAGTTCTAAAAACTGTTGACCACAAATTTGACTCTTGAAAACTAGACATAATCTGTAATTTGGACCAAAAATAACACAACAAACAAACGAACGTAAGAGACTATTTTTGCCACGATAAAATTTAAGGGACTAAAACTGCCACTGGTCCAAACAAAATAAATTAAAATTGCCATTTTCCCCTACAAATAACAATTTTCTTCTTTAATTTTCACTAAGAACCCACGGGAGAAACCTAATCGAATAAACACATGATATGGCCCACACGCTGCATTCGAACGCCAACAGCCATAACAGCCGACTTCTAGTGCTCGCTTCTCACTTGTCAGAGCCAAAAATGGCTTCAGAGAAAGAAGCTGCCCTTGCAGCAGCCAACACACCCACCGATTCTCCAACGCTGTACATGGCCCTAAATTCCATTTCTTACCCTTGATTTATCCTTTTGCTTCTTTGATCTTCACACCTTTTTCTGTTTTCAGATTTGACAAGATTATCAGTAAGGAAATACCTGCGAACATTGTTTACGAGGATGAACAGGTACGATTACTATGGGTCTAGGCGCTCTTGATAATTATTTTCTTTCGTTATTTTTGCGAGATATACTTTTAATTTCTGAACTGCTGGATATGTTTTAATGATGCCCAAAAGGAGGAGAAACGAATATGTATGCTGAAGGAAATGTACACATGAAGTAATCGAGGCCTCTTTGTTTATTGATTATCGTTATGTAGGACGAAACTTTAATTTTTAGCGTTGCTACAGCAGCACGTTGACTAACTATTTTAACAAGTATTTTTTAGCGTTATGGCTTTTTTACTTTTTCTGAGGGATAAGAGCTAGTTGAGCACTTTTTGTAAGTCTACTATGGTTTTCTAACTTGTTCTTAGGGATAAGATCATGAATATCGTAGGTTTTTTGTGGGTTTATCATTAATTGTGTGATTACTTTAGTAGCTTGGATATTGAAGTTGGAGTTTTTGAGGATATCCTCTCTGTGATTACATTGGTTTCAGACTTTCAGTTCATATTTTTCCTTGCAGGTTTTGGCTTTTAGAGATATAAATCCTCAAGCTCCTGTACACATTCTGCTTATACCTAGAGTGAAAGATGGCCTAAGTGGAGTCTCAAAGGTACTTTTGATTTGCTTAACTGTGTGTGTGTGTGTGTATATATTGCTTTTTTCTTTTGGTGCTTTAAACCTTTTCTCAATGTTCTGGAGGTCTAGAAGAAACTAACTTGGCCACTGGAAATTATCTTTGTGTGTTTATATTTATTGGTTACCTATTCGTGCATTGGAAAGAGATATTTTGTACTATAAAAGAGGCGACGAAAATGTGAAAGGGAGATATTTGTTCCATTACAGGAAGCCACTGGACGATGACTTGATAAATTATTGCTTTGTAAGATAGGTCATTATTAAGTGATTAAGAACAAGAAGGAGACCTTTCCTATTTCCCATGCACCAGTGGAAGGTTTAGAGAGATTTAAGGAACTGTTATGGTCTGTGAATGGAGCCTGTGAAGAAAGGGATATAAATCATAACATGGAATAGATTTTCACTTATGCCAACCACAATGAGATGATTAAGATAATCAGTACTACAACTGGAACTATGCGAAAATTTGCATACATAGGAACAGGATGGTACTTAAATTTTGAGGTGGTTGCTATTTGAGTTCTGTATCTGGAGCTTGTTGAGAATTTTATGACTCTAAAGATTGTTTTGGTTTCTTCTTTTTTTATTTTTTTATTTTTTAAGGTCGTTTTGGGTATTTCATTTCCTAGTATGTTATCTTGCTCTATAGACCTACGGTTTAAGCTGCTACTCTATTGCTGCAATTTGTGGCTCAAAGTAGGCTAGGGAAAACTGCAATATTGCATCTAATGCAGCGATATGCTATTAGATTTTCATGTGCACTTTTTTTTCCTAACCTCATTTAATTGCATGGTTGTATTGCTTAGGCTGTGATGCTATGATGATACAATGATATGGCTTCCAGATTATAGAATACAAAGGATAGTAATATAAGCTCAAAATATGTGAATCTTACCAGATGACCATACTTCTCTCAGAGATGAAGTTCTTTGGTCTGTTTACTTTTTATATATTTTTATCTTTATTCTTTCTAAGGGTTTCACTTATCACCGATAGGTAAAATTGACTCCTTGAAATCATGAATCCTGTAGTAAATACAATGATATGGCTTTCAGCATGTAGAATACAAAGGACAGTAATATAAGCTCAAAATATGTGAATCTTACCAGATGGTCATACATCTCTAAGCGATGAAGTTCTTTGGTCTGTGTACTTTTTATATATTTTTATTTTATTCTTTTTTAGGGTTTCACTTACTTATCACCAATAGGTAAAACTAACTCCTTGAAATCATGCTAACACTCTTAACCAAGAAATTATGAAACTTTGAACTCTAAACCTTGAATTTTAGTAAAATAGCTACCAGTTGGCCTAGTTTTGTTATTTTGTTAAGTGTGCAATTGATGTTCAGTGAATTGCTTATTGCCTTCCCAGAGGTGGGTGAAATGTGTATTAGAAGGTTATATTAACTAATGGAGTTATGGCTTTTGAATGGTTTATGCTTATTCATGGAGGATTGATTTTTTATGTAATTGAGTGGACAAGTAAAATGCTATGAATAAACCTCCAAAATTCCCTATTCATAGATTTATTAGTTATAGCATCCTTCTTATTCATTTTGTGGTAGTTATGTAATTTAGAGACATGAGCCTGGGTGGTGAATGTGAACTGCGTTATTATGTTAAAATTGAATGCAAGATAGCATTTTGCAATGCCACATCTTAGAAAATGATCTTCTAGTTTGAATCTAAGTTAATGAAGATTTCTATGATGTAATTGCTTAAGGTTACAGATTTCTTGCTATCCGCAAATATATGGGATTGACCAAGTAGTAATTATACAAGACTCCCATGAGGATTGAGGCAATGAACTACAAGTTGATTTAACTTAAACTAAAAGAAAAGATAATGGGAAGTCTGAAGAAAGTTAACTAAATACTGATTTCAAAGAAGTAATAGAGTGTGCTGAGTGAAGGATAATCTACTTTCTCTTTTTCCTCCCAAAATTGATTGATTGCCTTAATTTGTGTTCTATTTTAGTACTTTCACTAGTTCCCAACCCTATTTTTATAATGATTAGAACAAGCAGTTTAAGCCTCAATATTGCCCATGGCTATCCTAGTCCCCCATGCCTATTTCGAGCACATATGAAAAAGTTTACATATTTTAAATCTTAATACTTAAATATTTTTTCAAACTCATGAACCCTTGTCTCCATGACCAATTAGGTATCATTTCAGGAATCATGAAATGAAGAAAAAGGTGACCAATTAATATAAATTATTGTTGAAGAATTAGGAAACTAGCTCTGTATGGTAGTTACCTAATCCTGTAGGTATCAAACAAATAATTAGAATCTAGTTTATGGTAACGTAAGAAGTGTTTCTTAATTTGACTTTATGAAACAATGTTAGAATAGGAAACAAGGAGTTGCCTAAATCCGAATCCTAGTTTAATTCTGTTTTCTAGTTAGTTACCTAATCCTAGGAGATTTCAGTTGTTATCTTGTCTATTTAAATGACAGACAATAAGCTTGTACGGATCATATTTTTTGAGTTCTATTACATGAGAAAATAATTCTTCTCTCTTACCAAATTATACATGGTATCAGAGCCCTTAGGTTACTACACTGAATTACAAACCTGCCATGGTCGGCTCAACCGCAAGTTCCACGGGTACTGAAAGTTCAGGAGGAACAACTTCAGCCCCCGTAACCTTAGAACCAACGGCAAGCAATAAACTTCACCTGATTGAGCATCCTCGTCTGATTGAGCAGAAATCAGATGTAGAGGGGTCAGCTCTTATGGTCAAAAATCCAGAAGTAGGAAAACAGGGGAGAAATCGACATTGGTGTGAACATTGTAAGAAAGCATGGCACACCAAAGAGACTTGCTGGAAATTACATGGAAAGCCTGCAAATCTGAAGAAGAAGCCAGTTTCAAACCAAGGGGAGAAGGACATGCCCTTCAAGTTCTGAACACTAATTCTAGAACCACGGCTATCTCCTTCACTCAGGAACAGGTTGCACAACTCCAGAGGTTGTTTCAGACCCAATCCTTAGGCAACCATAACTCTATTCCTTCAAATTCTTGTTCCTTAGCCAAGTCAGGTCTAATCCCAATTAGTACAATTGCTTGTACCAAGTCTACTGACTTCTGGATACTAGATTCAGGAGCCACCGATCACTTGACTGGTACCTCTAGCTTCTTTCTCTCGTATAGACCTTGTGCAGGAAACAATAAAGTCAAAATTGCAGATGGCTCTTTGGCCATAGTTGCTGGAATAGGACTAGTTTCTATCTCTCCTTTCCTAACCCTCACAGATGTTCTGCATGTTCCTACATTAACGTATAACCTGTTGTCCATTAGTAAATTTACTAAACTTTATCATTGTTCTGCAAAATTTTTCTCTTCTAAATGTATCTTTCAGGATCTCACCTCAGGGAAGGTGATTGGGGATGCTAAGCAGGATGGTGGATTATACCTTCTTAACATCAAATCCCTTGGTACACAAGACCAGAAAAGGTGTTTCAATTCAGTAAAGGTTATAGATAATAAAAGCTTGTTATGGCACTATAGATTAGGACATCCTAGTTTTCAATATTTGAAATTATTGTTTTCTCAATTATCTTCTAACAAAATTTCAGAATTTCAATGTGAAACTTGTGAGTTAGCAAAGCATCATAGATCTCATTTTTTCCCACAGCCATACAAACCATCGACCCCCTTCACACTAATTCATAGTGACGTTTGGGGACCTTCAAAAATTTCTACTCTTTCTGGAAAACGATGGTTTATTACATTCATTGATGATCACACTAGGGTTACATGAGTATATTTGTTAAAAGAAAAATCAGAAGTTGCTTTGGTGTTTAAAAATTTCTTTGCAATGATTCAAACTCAATTCCAAACCGGTGTGACAATGGGAAGGAGTTTTTTAATAATGTCTTAGGTCAGTTCTTTTCTGAAAAAGGAATCGTCCATCAAAGTTCTTGTAGCTACACCCCCCAACAGAATGGAGTGGCTGAAAGGAAAAATCGCCATCTCTTAGAAATGGCAAGAGCACTAAGGTTTACAACCAAAGTGCCTTAGTTTTTATGGGGGGAAGCTATTCTCACAGCAGCTTATCTAATTAATAGGTTGCCAACAAAAATTTTAAATTTTCAAAACTCCATCCAAGTTTTAAACCAAAGTTTTCCGAACACTCGTTTGATACAGAATATACCTCTAAAAATTTTTGGGAGTGTGGTTTTTGTTCATAACTTCAACCGTCAAAAGTTAAAGCATGATCCCAAGGCCCTAAAATGTGTTTTTATTGGCTATGCCATGAATCAAAAATGATACAAGTGTTTTGATCCAGTGTCAAAGAAGTGTTTTGTATCTATGGATGTCACCTTTCTAGAAGGTACATCCTATTATAGCAACCCTCCCCTTCAGGGGGAGCCTAAACCAAGTCAAGGTTGGTTGCCAAACATTACTCCCACCGAAAATGTGGAATTTACATCTGAAAAATCAATAGAACAAGAGTCAGAACAAGAGTCCTTAAAATTTTTAGAAACATCTAAACCCTTGGAAGAGAGAAACGCTATAAAGGATTTGTGTACTCAAGGAAGAAGGATATTCTTAAACCTCCTGATCAGCATCAGCAAACATCTTCCCTGGGGGTAGATCATGAAGACCAGATTAGTGATTCTGAGCAATCTGCTCCAGGTAAATATGATTCTTCTAGCTATTCAAGTCTACCTTTAGGTAATTCAGATCTCTTTAATGACTCTAATCATCCTATTGCTATTAGAAAAGGAGTCAGAACCTGTACTACTAAACACCCTTTAGCAAGCGTTGTGTCTTACACTAACCTTTCTCCTCAGTTTTCTGCTTTTATCTCAAAACTATTAGCAATGGACATACCTAACAGCATTCAGGAGGCCCTAAAAGTTCCAGAGTGGAGAGAGGCAGTTATGGAAGAGAAAAAAGCTTTGAATAAGAATTCCACGTGGGAGATGGTGGAATTACCACATGGAAAGAAGACGGTTAGCTGCAAGTGGGTGTTCATAGTGAAGTATCACTCAGATGGATCGTTGGAGAGATACAAAGCTAGATTGGTTGCTAAGGGATTCACTCAAATCTACGGAGTAGATTATTCGGAGACGTTCTCACCAGTTGCTAAAGCCAATACCATAAGGGTTCTTCTATCTATTGTTGCCAACCTTGATTGGCCTCTTATGCAGTTAGATGTGAAGAATGCATTCCTAAATGGTGATTTAAAGGAAGAAGTATACATGGAGCCTCCCCCAGGTTTTTCGGATAAGGTTGGGTCTAAGGTGTGTAAACTAAGGGCCTGTTCTTTTCATGATTTTGAAGCGAATTTTGAAATTTGTTTTGAGAAAAAGTTTCAAACAAATAGGTTTTGAAGTCAAAACAAAGAAGCACACTTTTGAAAACAAGTTTTAAAATTGAATTTTTAAAATTACTTTTTCTTTTCTTTTTTTTTGAAAAACCGAACATATCTCCTCTTTATCCTCTCTTTTGCTCCTCCTCCACCTGCTGCTCCGCTGCCGCCGCCACCCCTTAAACCCTAGAATTTTAAATCCCACCTCCGTCTGGGAAATTGTAGAAGAATAAGAAGAAGAAGTTTGGAGAGGAAGAAGAAGAGGAAGGAGGAGAGGAAGAAGAAGAAGAAGAAGAGGAAGAGGAAGGAGGAGGAGAAGAAGAAGAAGAAGAAGAAGAAGGAAGGAGAAGAAAAAGGAAGAAGAAGAAGGTGGCGGTAAATTGTCGGGGCAGGAGGCGGCGGGAGTGAAGAAAAAGAAGAGGGAGACGAAGAAGAAGAAGAAGAAGAAGAAGGTGGCGGCGGTGGGCGGCGGGAGTGAAGAAGAGGAAGAGGAAGAAGAAGAAGAAGAAGAAGGAAGTAGAAGAATTAGGAAGGAGAGGAGGAAACTTTTCCTTGAAATTGGGTTTGAATTTTTAGTTGCAAATCAAAACTTTTATTGCCCAAAAAGAACAAGGTTTTGTGACTTTTTGGTTATGAAACCCAAAACAAGTCTCAAACCAAGTTTCAAAATGGGCAAAAGAACAGGCCCTAAAAAAATCTATCTATGGACTTAAGCAATCTCCCAGGGCATGGTTTAATAGGTTGACCAGATTTATAAAAGGTCAAGGGTATAAACAAGGACAATCTGATCATACCTTGTTTATCCGAGAACAATATGGGAAGTTATCAGTGCTAATTGTATACGTGGATGATATAATAGTTATTGGTGATGATCTTGAGGAAATGCATAAATTAAAGACAAATTTGGCTAAGGAATTTGAGATAAAGACAAATCTGGCTAAGGAATTTGAGATAAAGGACTTGGGAAAATTACAGTACTTCCTAGGGATGGAGATAGCTAGATCGAAGAAAGGAATAATGGTGTCCCAAAGGAAATATATTTTAGACCTGCTGAAAGAAACAGGGATGAGTGGCTGTAGACCTTGTGAGACACCAATTGATGTGAATGTGAAACTGGGAGAGTTTAAAGACGGAGTGCCAACAGAAAAAGGTAGGTATCAAAGGCTGGTAGGTCGACTCATCTACCTAGCACACACTCGTCCAAACATATCATTTGCTGTAAGCCTGATAAGTCAGTTCATGCAAGCTCCAAAACGGGAACACATGGATGTTGTATACAAGATTCTCAGATATCTGAAGGGAGTCTCGGGTAAAGGAATTTTCTTCAAGAAGAATGATGAAAGAAGTGTGGAAGTGTATACAGATGCTGATTGGGCTGGTACTATTGATGATAGAAGGTCTACTTCAGGGTACTGTACATATGTTTGGGGGAATCTAATTTCCTGGAGAAGCAAAAAGCAAAGCGTGGTTGCTCTAAGCAGTGCTGAAGCTGAATTTAGATCTATGGATCTAAGAATTAGAGAAGCTTTGTGACTTAAAAAGGTGTTACAGGATCTCAATTTTAAAGTCAAACTTCCTATAATGCTCTACTGTGACAACAAATCTGCAATAAGATTGCTCAAAACCCAGTACAACATGATAGGACAAAGCATATTGAGATAAACCGACACTTCATCAAAGAGAAGATTGAAGCTGGTATAATTTGCACACCATTTGTGCCATCTATACAACAAGTTGCTGATGTGCTGACAAAGGGTCTGGTGAAGAAATCATTTGAAGTCCAGATTGGCAAGTTGGGCATGATGGAAACTAGATAACTAGATCTGTATGGTAGTTACCTAATTCTGTAGGTATCAAACAAATAATCAGAATCTGCTTTATGGTAACGTAAGAAGTGTTTCCTAATTTGACTTTATGAAACAATGTTAAAATAGGAAACAAAGAGTTGTCTAAATTTGAATCCTAATTTAATTCTGTTTTCTAATTAGTTACTTAATTTTAGGAGATTTCAGTTGCTATCTTGTCTATTTAAAGGACAGACAATAAGTTTGTACGGATCATATTTTTTGAGTTCTAATACATGAGAAAAGAATTCTTCTCTCTTACCAAATTTTACAATTATCATAATCAAAGGTGTTAGAACTGTAAATAGATATAAGTGTAGGAATGTAAATGTAAATGTTACTTTGTGTAGCCTTCAATATAAGGCTAAGTGCAATTCAAGACATGAAGCCAATTTACCTAAATCTCATCATGGTATCAGTGCCGTGGTGCTCTCACCTAAAACTACCATCTACCTGTGACGGCCAGAACTCACTGTTGAAACTTCAACAGAGAGCAGCTCTCCTCTTATGCTCCTTTTCCTCTTGTGCTGACTCATCTCTCTCCGGACTTAGATCTGCGCCTACCTAGTGGTCTGATCAACATTCTGAGACTTCCATCTGTTTCTTCTCCGTCAACTCTACAACTCTGTGTAGTAGCAATCATTCTTTACTGTCGCAATTACTGTTCACAGTGGTACTGTTCATTTGGTACTATTCACGACGGGATTACTGTTCACCCACAGTTACTGTTCCAATTAATTTCTCCCTCTGTTTAAATTGCTTCCACTTCTGGTACTACTAGTTCTACTTCAGATATTACTGTGTCTAAATCATCTTTAGTTACATTTTCACTTTTACAAGTACTCCTATCATTTCTCCTACGAAATTAACTAACAAGACTTATGCTGCTTGGTTCACTGCTGAGAGAGTGTGGTTTCAAGGTGAAGGTTTGTTGAATTTTTTAACTGAATCTCCTGATGCTGGGTTGTCAGCTTCCGACCTGTCAGGGTGGGACCAAATGGATGCCAAACTTCTTGGATTTCTGTGGCAGTCTATTGATTCAGGTTTTATACATTTCTTTCATACCTGTAATTCTTGTCATGAAGTCTGGTCTCAAGCACAACAAATGTTCACTAGTGATGTTACTATGATGTTGTTTTTGAAATTGGTGGTATTCAGTTGGATGAGAATGGTGTATCTGGCTTATCTGCTCGTCTGCGTATGTTGTTGGCTGACTTTGATGAAATTTTCCTCCTGCCGATCTTAAAGTCACACATATGCAGAGAGAGCAAATGTTTCTTATTCATGGCCTCCTGGCCCTTCCGTCAACCTTTGGTCGAGTTGTGAGGGCTACTCCACAGTCTATAGTCTCTACTCCAGGATCTCATCAGGCTGACCTGCTCCTCCGCAAGCTGCTTTGTCCTCTCAAGCCAATGCCTTTAGCCATTCAGGTGGTCATAGTTCATGTACGAGGACGTGAGTAATAGTCGTCACCCACGTTACTCATACTGTCATAAATTAGGACACTTACGGGAGACCTGTTTTGCACTTCATGGGCGACCTCCTCAAGCAGCTCATTTCGCCTCTTCACCAGTTGCATCTACTATTGTGACACTAGTAATAGTCGTCACCCACGTTGCTCATACTGTCATAAATTAGGACACTTACGGGAGACCTGTTTTGCACTTCATGGGCTACCTCCTCTGCAGCTCATTTCGCCTCCTCACTAGTTGCATCTACTATTTCTGTAGCATCCACAATCCCACCATCCAATACCTCTATAACTATTTCTGCAAAGGAATATTCCAAATTCCTTGCATCTCAAGCGGCACAACATATTACCCAACCAATATCCACTCCCACGGCTCTGTTTGCCCAGCCTAGAGTTCATGGTGCTACTCCATCTAGTTTATGGATTATTGACTCAGGTGCTGCTGATAACATGAGCAGTAATTCTTCTTTATTTACGTCTCTCATTCCATCTAACAATAAACCCAATGTTACTCTGGCTGATGGAGCATCAACATCAGTGCATGGAACTAGTTCAGTGTCTCTTATTCCTACATTATCCTTGTCCTCTATTTTATATTTACCTTCCTTTCCTTGCAATTTGTTGTCAGTCAGCAAACTCACTAAAATGCTTCACTGTTTTGCTTTCTTTGGTCTTACATCTGTAACCCTCCAGGATCTGAAGACAGGCAAGGTGATTGGTACCGGGTATGAGTTTCGGGGACTTTACTATTTTGATAGCCCTTCTACAGCCTTCACTGTTGTTATAGCTACAGCAGAACAAATTCATTGTCGTCTTGGTCATCCCTCGCTGTCCAATTTAAAAGTTATGGTTCCTAGTCTGAGAAGCATACCTAAACTTGTGTGTGAGTCTTGTCAATTAGGTAAACATAGTCGTAGTTCATTTTCTGGTCGTATTCAGCAATGGGCATCTGCCCCTTTTGATCTAGTTCACTCTGATGTGTGGGATCCTAGTTGAACAACATCTAAGAATGAACATCGTTATTTTGTATCTTTCATTGATGATTATTCACCTGTAACCTGACTCTTTTTAATGAAAGATCGTTTAGAACTATTCTCTATTTTCACTACTTTTTGTGCTGAAATTCTTACTCAGTTTGATGTTATTCGTGTTTTACGTTGTGATAATGACAAAGAGTATTTTTCTTCCTCATTTACATCATTCATGGCATCTCATGGTATCATTCATCAATCTTCATGCTCTCATACTCAACAAAATAGAGTTGTAGAGAGAAAGAATCGACACTTGATTGAGACAGATCGAACACTGTTACTTCATTTGCATGTTCCTCTATCTTTTTGGGGTGATGCTATTCTTACAACATGTTATCTCATTAATCGCATGCCATCTTCTGTTTTAAACTCTAAGATTCCTTTCTCAGTCTTATATCCTCATGATGTGTTATACTCTTTACCTCGTATTTTTGGATGTGTATGCTTTGTCCATCAATTGTTACCAGGAACAGATGAATTGGGTGTTCGCTCTCATAAGTGTGTCTTTCTAGGTTATGCTCGACATCAGAAAGGTTATTGTTGTTATTCCCCCATCCTGCATAAGTTTTTTGTTTGTGCTGACGTTACTTTCTTTGAGTCCGTTCCTTATTTCTCCTCTAACTCAACTTCCTTGGAAGTTCATGAGCACCTACCAAGTTCTCTTTCTATTTATTCCATATCTTCCTCCTCTTCAATTCCTCTCACTCATACTCCAGGTTCCCAATTGGAAAATCATTCTCTAGGTCCAGGTCCACAATCGAATCCATCTCCTAGCACCCTTCTATTATTTCCACTAGACTGGATCAGCCTCATCTACTTACATACACTCGTCGCTCTAAATCATTTCCAAATACTTCTCAACTCCCTGTTGTTGTCACCTCTCCAGAGCAGTCCTCGTCTCCAGCACATTCAGATATTCCTGAACCGCCCATGCCTGCCTCTTCAGATCCTTATTCTAGCTCAGGTATGTCTGATCTTGATTTGCCTATTGCGCTACCAAAAGGTAAACGTTCATGTACGACTGCTCACCCTATCCAAAATTCTCTTACTTATTAACATCTATATTTTGGCTACCCTGCTTTCATATCCTCCATTTCCTCTATTTCCATTCCTAACTCTGTTAGTGAAGCTCTTGCACATTCTGGGTGGCAGGCTGCTATGGTTGAGGAGATGAATGCATTGCATTCTAATGGTACTTGGGATCTTGTTCCTCTCCCTCATCGAAAATCCCTTGTTGGCTGCCGATGGGTTTTCACTCTTAAAGTGTCTTCTGATGGCTCTATTGACTGCCTTAAAGCACGCATGGTTGCTAAAGGTTTTACCTAGGTTTTTGGCATTGATTATGAGGATACTTTTTTCCCAGTAGCCAAGATATCTCCGATTCGGCTTTTCCTTGCTCTTGCAGCCCGTTACACTTGGCCTCTTTATCAACTTGATGTCAAGAATGCCTTAAATGGGGATCTTGATGAGGAAGTATATATGGAGCAACCTTTGCTCAGGGGGAGTGTGGACGTGTTACAAGTCGTCTCAAGAAAGTTCTTTATGGTTTGAAGCAGTCGCTTTAGGGCATCGCTCTATGAAGGATCACTCTGTGTTCTATAAAATCTCACCTACTGGAAAACGCATTCTTCTAGTTGTGTATGTTGATGACATCCTTATCACTGTTGATGACTCATAAGGTATTCAAACTCTGTTTCAAACCAAAGATTTAGGTCCCTTGAGGTATTTTCTAGGCATTGAGGTTGCTCGTTCATCTAAAGGAATTTCATATCTTACACTTTATGTTCTATCAGAAGCGGGTATGCTTGGATCACATACTAGTGACACTCCTATGGATCCAAACTTAAAGCTATTACTTGGTGAAGGTGAGCTATATCTTGACCCTAGTTAAATAGGCTAATGGTTGGAAAGCTCAACTACTTAACTGTGACACGTCCTGATATTTCCTTCGCATTTAGCGTTGTGAGTCAGTTTTTAGACTCCACAAGTCCGTCACTGGAATGCAGTTACTCGTATTCTTTGGTATGTCAAAGTTGCTCCAGGGAAAGGTATTCTTCATCAGAATCATGGTCACAATGAGATTTTGGGTTTTTCTGATGCAGATTGGGCTGGCTCACCAACAAATAGACGTCCACATCGGGCTATTGTATGTTCTTTGGGGGGGAAATCTTGTTTCTTGGAAAAGCAAGAAACAGACTGTGGTTGCCCGTTCAAGAGCAGAAGTAGAATATCGGGCTATGGCACTTGCCACATGCGAGTTAATCTGGCTGAAACATTTACTCACTGAAATTGGTGAACAAGTGCTTACCCCTATGAAGCTTGTATGTGACAATCAAGCTGCCCTCTGCCCTACACATTGCCTCAAATCTAGTTTTTAATGAACGGACGAAACATATAGAGATAGATTGTCATTTCGTTCGTGAGAAACTTCTAACTAAGGAGCTTGTAACTGTTGTTGGTTCAAACAACCAACTGGCTGATATTTTTACTAAATCATTATGTGGTCCCCAGGTTGATTACATTTGTAACAAGTTGGATATAAATGACATATACGCTCCAACTTGAGGGGGAATGTTAGAACTGTAAATAGATATAAATTTAGGGATGTAAATGTAAATATTACTTTGTGTAGTATTCTATTTTCAATATAATGAAGGCTAAGTGCAATCCAAGGCATGAAGCCAATTTACCCCCTAAATCTCATCAAAGGGAAATAAACGATATAGTGTAAGCTACGTGGCATCAATTGTCAGGATCCAAGGAGAAACAGTTTTAGCTAGTCATCTTCAGCAGGAAACTTTGAAATAATAATTCCATTGTAATGTGCTAGCAGGAAATACTTGAGCCTATGGAATTGCCATTTAAAAGAGAAGAAATAATCCTTTTTTTAACTTTGTTGTTGTCCAAGAACTTTGAACTTCTTCAAGTATATCCAAACTTTCCTCTTATTTCAATGCTTGTATCATTAAAGGAGTCTTGGTTTGGTGGTAAAAGATGTTGTCATGTCATTTGAGGCCACAAGTTGAGTAATAGAAATAGTCTCTGATGTAAATATTAGGTAAAGCTGTTGTGTATGCCCTAATGGCCCGACCTTGCCCTAGACCCAGCAAATGTGCGAGTTTCTTTGCACTAAATTGCCCTTCTACAATGCTGATCAGTAACTACATCCAAGCCTAACTACTTGAAGAAGTAGTCCTACCAACTATCTATAGTAGGGTGTCAACAAGTATCTTACTATCCATGGTAGGATGTAAAAGGTCAGTTTTGTTTCTTTGTTGTGATAGGCTTGTTTTTTTTCTTGTCTCTTTGCACCTTTTTCCTAGTCTCCACTCCTTGCTTTGGGGCTTAATTACAAATGGAACACAAGTACCATAATTAGAAATTCCAAGAAAAAAAAAACAATTAAAAAAGCAAGAAAAATACTGAAGTTTCAAATTGAAGTAGCAAAACATATGTCAAGCAAAGCATCATCACCACACATATTTAATTATGCCAGGTTATCCACGAAAGACCCTATGTTTGAGTAACTTCCAAATGAAATCAGACCTCCCATTTGATGACCGGTACCACTTTGTAGCACTCAAGTAATTGATCTTGCGTGGAATTTTCTTTCCTGGGGAGTATGGCCAAATGTTTGAACATCTCGCAACTTTTCTAGGGACAAATTTTGAACATTTGTTGCCGAACAAAGGATGTATAAGTCACTAGAGAGCTGGTTGCAACTTAAAATAAAAGACTCAGATATGTGACATCATGAGCTTTTGCTACTTTAGCATTCTCCCTAACTATATAGCAGGGATGAAGCTAAATACGGTCATCATGTTTGAATCGGGAGTAAGTGTAATTACATGTATTGACATTGTGCCGGGGTAGAACATGCTAGAGGAAATAGAGTAGGAATAAAATTAGCGATCCAAAGCTATAGGGGCTTTTAAAAATTATGCTTGTTATGGGACAACAAGAAGAAAGAAAGCATGGAGTGGATGGATATTGGTTTCATTGCGGAAAAATCTAGTGAAACTTGGGATGAGCTTTTCCTAGAAAGGGAGTTCATGCTGGACATTTTAGGTTAGTACAACCACAACCTAGCCTTTGTCCCACTACATAGGGTTGGCTGTATAAATCATATCTTGCCATCGTATACTCTCTAGACACATTGATTCATTTATATTTAAATATAACAAGTCAGGTTTTAAAGTTTTCCAATTATATTTGGTCTTCGTCTCTCTTTTAATATTAATTGTAGAAATTGGTAAGAGATAACTCTTTGAATCGTATTGATAACTCAGGGCCTGCTCTCTTTGCAAGGTTTGAAACCAAGTTTGAAATTTAGTTTTGAGAAAATAATTTTATAATCAGTTTTCATCATTTTCAATATAACTTTTTACTATTCACTCACACTTTTTTATATTTTCAATACACTTTTACATTATAAAATTATTTTTCCAAAACTAAGTTTCAAACTTGGTTTGAAACCTTTTGAAGAGAACAGGCCCTTAATGAATTACATGCAAAATCTTTCTTTTAAATAGACATGCTCAGAACCTAACAACTATGAAAAGGAAATTGCCAAAAATAGAATTAAACTAGGAGTCTATTTCAAGAAAACTCCTTTCCTAAACCCTACACTATTTCTTGAAATCAAAATAGGAAACAATCTTTGACACGGCCAGGATTCCTTAGCTGACATGTTTCAGAATCTAGGACCAAGCTTTCACGCTCTTTCCTAATTCTTTAACATTAATTAATGCTTATTTGTTTTCCACCCGTTTTACTTAGGTATATAGGGTTCTCTTACATACTTATCCAAACCATTTCATGTGTGTTTATCTCATTTTTTTCCTTCTATTAGAGCTACTCTTACTTTCTTTCTAATACTTGCATTACTTATTTTATATGGATCAATAAGAGAAAAGAATTCAACTATTCTCGCACTGTGTGGAGTCCATTATATGGGTCAGATCTCGGCATAATATTTGGTCAAAACAATTCTTTTCTGATCAATAATTGACATGACTATTTTTCTTTTTGGTGGTTGTCAACCTTACACATCCCTCCTATTATAATCCAACCTTTTAATCTTGCTTGGGACTGACTGCATATAGGCAGACGAAATTTTAATAAGAGAAATAATTTAAGTCTTGTTGGATTTTGAAATTTCTCATTATAATTTCGAAAGTTTATGTTTTCCTAGAGTAGTCATTAAGTCGTTTCCAAATAAGAATTTTAATGGTTATAGGGATTTCATAGGGTTTTAATTTTATTTTATTATTATTATTATTACAGTTGTAGAAGGGGAGCCTTGGCGCAGTGGTAAAAAGCTGCTGCCATGTGACCTAAGGTCTTGGGTTCAAGCCATGGTAGTCAGTATCCCGATACGTATCGTAGTATCCTACGATACTACGATCCGAGAAGGGGTAATCGATACAGTATCCCATAGGATCCTTTTATACGTAGTATCTCATGGGATCTTTAGGATCCTACAAAGGATCGTAGGATTTTACGATCCTATGGCAATACTGTTTTTTTAAATATCCATTATAAATATAAGGTTCAATATATTTGTTTTACACAATCATTTCATGTCTTTGTTCGTAGCCTAGTGGTTGGTTAAGTAACCTTTAGTTTATTGAACTAGAGTTCAAAAACCTACTAGATTGTACAACTATAGTATCAAAGTAATACGTTATAATTTAATATTGCTTTTTTGCATATAGATCCAATTTATAGGTATTCTAATATTGCAATTATGATATATACAAGCAATATGAGCTTGTATGATCAATTTTACTCCTTTTTGGTGGGTCTTACGATCCTACGATACGATCCTATCGATCCTGCATGGGATCCCAATCCTACTCCCCAAAACGATCCTCTGTGATATCCCGATACTGACTACCTTGGTTCAAGCTATGAAAATAGTCTCTTATAGAAATATAAGGTGACTTTTTACATTAGCTCTTACTGGCCATGCCCTTTCTTGGACCCTGCACATAAGAGTTTCTATGCACTGGGTTACCATTTAAAGTTTCAATTGTAATCCTTATAGGGAATTTGTGGGGTTTGTCTTTTGTATTATTACAGGTGTAGGAATAGAATTTATGATATCTTTTGTTGAGTATCACTATTAATTTTATTTTCAAAGAAATATCTGTTTAGTTCATTAGGGCTTTGTTTTTTGATTCTGTTTTGCTATCTTCCTGCTGGACCTTGCACTTCCAAGCAAGATTCACCTTTGGACATGGTTAAATGTTGACAGAATGGTTTGCCTTTTACACCAAAGTACAATCCAACAGAATATGTGTTTAAAGCAGGCCTAAGCCTCATTATCAATGAAAAGAAGCATCATATATAAGAATCATTCGCAGCAAAATAAACCCCAGTCATTTAATTAATCAGAACAATTTATGTGATTTGTATATCTCAAGTAAGCACAGATATTTCCATGGCAACCACTGCATTTATTTGTTAATACTCATTGATTTTGCTTGGAGAACAAAAGTTTTACACGGAGGGAAAAAGAGGTAAAAATAAGTAGAAGAGAGGATATAGAAATAAAGTGAGAGCACAAGTATATGGGTTGGTTTGTGGTTGTGAAGTGGGCTTTGGAAAAGAAGTGAACGGAGATTGTTGGAGAATATCGATATTTTATTTGTTTTTAAATTTCTTTTCAATTTGTTAATCAGATGGTGGACCATTACTGATGGCTACAGTAGTGATGGTCTTCATAACAAAAAGGTTTTATCTTAATAAACTTATATGCTGCTAGTTTTTCATGTATTATAGGGAAATAGGCCTTTGATCATAGTGTAGCCCATCTCTACGTAATTCATAGAAGTGTAAATTGATTTTAGGTGTTTGTGTGTTCTGAATCGGAGCCTTAGCACAATAATTAGAACTATTGTTATGTGACTTGAGGTCATGGATTTGACTCATTGAAACATCCTGTTATAGAAGTGTACTGTGAGGTTGCATAGAATAGGCCTTAACAGCTTGACCCTTCCCCCAACTGCGCATACATGCAGCACCATGCTGTCATTATGTGTGTGTGTGTGTGTGTGCGTGATTAAGTTTATTTAAAAACAAAGCAAATTGTGTGTTCCAATGAGTGAGCCCATAGTCCTGATCCTCTTTTTACCTAGCATTCCCTTACATATAAACTTATTATCTGATACTCCATCCGTTACATTAGAAGAGTCCATTTTGTAATGGAAGAGAGGGAGTAAATTTTTTTGTAACATAATTGCAATCAGGTTGGATTGATTGTCTATCACTGGCAAGTTCGAAACCTATGTAGAAGAGTGACTTTCTAAAAGAGATTATCAGAACTTCGCATGAATATGGCGCCTTTTATTCTCACTTGCAATAAACATTTTCTTAGCTGGTTTAAGTGGCCCCATTAAATTGGCAAAATTGGTGGTAGTGTGGTGAAGAATGTGCCTGAAATTTTTTTAATTTTAGTGCACATTTCTTTGTTAAGGATACTTTAGCATAGTAGGCATTGCGGCAGAAAATGCTGGCTTGGTTTAAATGAGGATGGTATCAGTGATGTTGCCAGTTCCTATTATTTTGGCTTATGATACATCTGAATAAAATTCAACAGATGCAATCAAAATTGCGTCGCTCATCACAGTTGTATGATACACTAAGTTTCTTCCTTATAAAGAATCGTGATTATAAATGTTTACAACTTATCCTAAAGGTTTTATGCTTGCCCTTGGGGCATCCACTTTATTGCATAAATGTGATTTTGTTGGCTGGCATAATTTTTGTTTCTCCATTGCAATATTTTTTTGATACCATCCTTGCATGTTTTATAACTGTGTCCAGCCAGTAGAGGATATACTCCATTTGTCCCACTCAAAAAGTCCACTTTCACAAATTTTTTGTCCCATTTAAAGAGTTCACTTTGAATTTATTTACATTACATACCCTTACTAATATTTACAATGTGTGGTTCACAATTAATCCTTCTAAAGTAAGGGCATAAGTGAAAAATATGGTGATAAATTACTTATTTGATGTGTTGTACACATTTCAAAGTAGACTCTTTGAGTGGGACGGAGGGAGTATCATTCTTTCTCTTTTATAACTTTATCCAACCATGCGTAATTCAAATGGAACTCTTTTTTAACAGGCTGAGGAGAGGCACGTCGAGATTCTCGGACGCCTTCTGTACACTGCAAAACTTGTTGCTAAACAAGAAGGTCTTGAAGATGGCTTCAGACTTGTAATTAATGATGGCCCCAATGGATGTCAATCTGTTTATCACCTTCACGTTCACCTTCTTGGAGGACGGCAAATGAATTGGCCCCCTGGCTAATGTGCAAATCATCATACCTTCAGGGTTTAGGGCGGTCAATTTGGCTCATTTTGACCCTATTGTCTTCCCGAATTCAGAATGCGACTTCCCTGGCTCTAGTTGTCCAATTGACATTACCCGACTATGTTTTGGACATAACCTGTTTTTCCTTTTTTCGGTAGACCATGGGTGACTCTCCCGGCCGGTAGTCTTTGATTGCGTGACATTAAATCCTCGTATTGTATGTGTTTTTTTTAAAAAAAAACGTATGGTGTGTGTTAATTTTTGAATGATATCATTAAGATCAACGGGTGTGCTAATTATCAAGTGTTTGGTTTATATATATATATATATATATATATATATATATATATTGGGTATAAGGGCGAAATAGAGATACCCCCAGGTTTTTGGAATGGACAACTTAGGGTGTGCTTGGTTCGTAGAAGGGAATGAGAATGGAAATGAGTATGATAATAGTAGTGAATGATAACATTGGTGTTCTTTGGTTTGTGATAAAGAAAGACTATTATTACTATCGATAGTGTTTGGTTACAAATAAAATTTTTAGGAATAAAATATATTGTGTTATAAAATTACTACTAATAGTAGTAGTATAATAGTAATATAAAGGTAAAAGTATAATCATATAATATGAACACAAGATACAAAAGTAGAGAGCAAAATAGTGGTAACGATGGTCTATTATTCTCTAATCTCCATTCATTCATTCTTTATTTATGCATTTATATATAGGCATAGATAATTACACTTCATGAATTCAAGACATCTCAAAGGTCTTTCTAATTACTTGAGAACTAAAGAGGGTTGATGAGAAGATAGGGAAATAAAGGGACATTCATAATGATACATATTCATAACACTCCCTCTTGAATGTCCATTATTAACATAAATGCCTCGTTAAAATCTTACTAGGAAAATTCAATGGGAAAAAAACCTAGTGAAGGAAAAAGATTACATTTTCTTAGTATAACATTGTCTAGTTAAAAAATTTTACCAGTAAAAATCTAGTGAGAAAAAAACTTGGTTAAGGAAAAAGAGTATAGTGGATAACTCCCCCTCTTGAGCATATCTTTTGACATCGTTAAATTGTTACACTTTGATCTTTTAGCTCAACTTTTCAAAAGTTGAAGTTGATAGTAAATAAATATTTGATTTATCATTCATGTAGTTGAGCAATCCATGTTACATCATCTTTCGAACAAAGTAGTGGAAATTCTTTAAAATTTGAGAGCAAATCACTTGATTTTAAAAATTAACGGATTATTGATCTAAGCCAGACATACTCTCGAAGTGCATTATAAGTAGCATCTATGATTTCTTTTATGAAAGTAATGCTCAGAAATAGCTGTAGTGCTACATGGAAGCAATAACTGGCTTGATCGAGCGTTACAAAGATCAGTAAAGTAATCAATATCTGTATAACCTATAAAATTAGACTTGTGTATTTTTGAAATAAAGATTCATATTTATCATTTCTTCAAGCTGAAGAAAACATATTTGGTTCATAACTTGCAAGTATATTTTAAAACTTGCGAACGACTTGCAAGATACAATAGTTTTGGTTTGATAGCCTTAAAAATGGTACTTTTGGACCAAACAAATTTTCACCATCCTCATGATGGAGAAATGAATCTTTATGCACATCAAGTAATTTTACAATCATAATTTGCTCTAAGTATGTATTTTATTCATATAGGAGTGATTCAACGCTTTAGCAGTAGATCTCGAGCACCTAGAACAACCGGAGACCTCAGTCATCACTTGGGTCGACAAATTGGTACTCATCAGTACCCATACTAAATACAAACAAACAAACAATAAATAAAATTACATGCTTAGGAAAAATTGTAATATTGGTCTCTCTTCTATTTCCTAATTACACTTTTGTCCCTCTTCTATGCATTATTGCACTTTTGGTCTCTTTTCTTTCATGTTTGAGCACTTTTAGTCCCTATGACATGCTATAGCCAGTTTTGTAGGTCATTTTGGGGGCAAAATATAATTTTAAAATTTTCAATTACTCCCGACTAAAAGTACCAAACCATGAAAGAAGATGGACCAAAAAAGTATTAAGGCTTAAAAGAGGGACCAAAAGTTTAATGAGGGTATAGAAGAGAAATCAAAACAATGATTTTCCCGTAGAATGTAATTTTTATTTATTTATTGTTTGTTTGTATTTACTATAGGTACTAGTGAGTACCGATTTGCCAGCCTAAGTGATGGCTGAGGTCTCCGGCTGTTCTCGGTGCTCGAGATCAATAACCTGTAAAGTGGCGGTAACTGGTTCACCTAAGATACTCCAACGCTTAAGTCAGTAAGCAGTTTAGAGTAATGATATGATTAGAGTTACAGAATATTGTGTACGACCATGTGGAAGTTACTATGTATATATAGCCGAGGACCTTGCTTGGCAAGGTAGGAATAGACATGACCACGGTTCCAGAACCGCCGGTATTGGTTCCATGGAAAGTGGAACTGGGACTGAAACCTTGGAGGAACGGTTCCATGACGGTTCCGGAGCCGCCGGTTCCGGTTCCGGTTCTGTCATGGTTTCGATTTAGATTCCGTCACAGTTTCCATTCCGTTTCAATTGAAGCAATTTCAATTCAATAATTAGTTTTTATTAATATATACTTTATTTTAATTTAATGTTTGCTTATATTAATAATATACGTAATGTAAATTATATCATAAGTTTATATTATTATAAAACATGTAGTATAAAATAATTATAATATATAATTATTTATTTTATATATAAATAAACATATCATATAATATTAAGGGTGAATTCATTTTTTACTCACCATATTTTGCAAACGTTTAACTTTTGGTCACCATATTTTAAAAATCATATACATAGTCACCATACTTTCATTTTTGCATTTTTTTTTAGTCACTCCATTAAATTCGGCCCTTAAGTCACTAACGGACCCTTTTTTGAAGGGCATTTTCGTCCTCTGTTGAAACGACATCGTTTTAGATAAATAATTTTTTTTTCTTTCCTCTGAAAGGATCTTCTTCAATTGAATTTTTTTTATTTTTCTTTTAATTTTTTTGTGAAATAAACAAACCCAAATCTACAATGCAATTTCCTTTATTCTTCATCCTGCATGTAACGCCCCAACCCGACCTCTTATCCAATACCGGGATCCGGTCGGACGTCTGCTTGGTTCACACCAGGACTCAGTAGTGCAATCAGAATAGTAATAACTAAATTATAAATATTTCAGAAAATTTTAAATATTAAATTATAAATTACAAACTATAGGTCCCAATTTCGTAGCGTAACAGTTTAATGGTTTGCAGGCCAATTATTAACTACATAATATAAATAAATTTATTTATTAAGCTTGATAAAATCTACAGTCTAACTTAGCTCGGTATCATTTGGCCCATACTGCCACTGCAAATATGGGGTAGGGTTTAAAAACATACAACACCTTTGAGCTTCTTTGCTCAGTGATGTTCTCCATTTAAAATAATTAAAGCGATAAATATGCAATTTACATAAAGCAATCAATCATATAAATATAATACAAATAGGAAAGCGGTAAAACAAGTCGTAAAGGATACTCGCGAGTTCAGTTGGAACTATAGTGGTGATTTTAATCACTTATTTCCAATGAACTTTTGTACCCCACACAAGGCTTCGACAACATTGCCTGCTATCAGCAAATAGTACATAGTCCGGCTACTTATATATATAGGGGCTCGAGTTACCCGACTCTACCAAGTCACTACTTTATCAAACACCCAAGCCCTAGCCGGAATATTTGACTTCGTAGATCATGGCTCATGGGATCCCATTACAATAATGCACAATATATCAATATAATTCAGTTATTAGTATTATTTAATAAATCAATCAATATCATTTCAGTCAATCAGTGAATACAATCATACAATTTCACATTTTCAATCATATAAAAATTAATAAATTTCCACGAAAAATCAACTTTTAATTATCATAGAAATTTTAAAATTGAGTCGGCGCGAAAATTAGTCGGCCACTCATTAAACAATAAAATCAAATAACTAATTCATACCATCTCTAATTCCTATTAAAATTAATTAAATATACATATCACATATGCACAGCAATTGAAACACATAATACACATTGTCAAGCACACACTAGTCAAAAGAAGGTTTTTCAGTGAGAACACTTACCTTAATCTAGCAAGTCCGAATAGACCGGATTAATATAATCTGTAATGAATTAAAGTTTGTCAAAAAACTTCCCTTAACCAATTTTTCTTTTAGGGCAAATTACCTAAACCCCCCGGTGCTTATCGAAAGTTACTGACCGGGCCCCTATTGTTTAAAAAGCAATGAAGAAACCCCCTATTGTTTCCCGAAATCTGTAAAGTGGACGGAACTTACTCACTCTAACGGCACGTTTAAAATTGACCAAAATACCCTCGGGTTAAAACCAAATTACTGAAGAGAAAAATCTAGATAAAAAGTAAATGGCCTATTATTTCCTTAATCGCGCATTTTTCCAATCTTGCAATCTAAAAACTAGGGTTTTGGTTAGAGAAGAAAGGCAAGCTACTATCCTTGGAGCAAATTGATAGGAATTCCGCGGGTTCAAAGTGTGTAAACTGAAACCAACGGGAAAGTGAAGCTGAGCTCATAGGGAGTGAAGCGGAATCAATGGGAAAGTGATTTGGGTTCGACCGAATTGAAGCGGGTTCAACTGGAGATGCAAAGATATTGACCGGAGCGAAGTGGATTCAATGGGAGTGACAAAAATATCGAAGTTTAGTGGGTTCTAGACTAGATTTTAGACAGACTATCAATAGTTCACAAAAAAACTTAGGTTCAAAATGGGCGAACGTAAGAACAACTCCTAACTCTTTTTTAGCTTATTTAGTCAGTTCCTCTGATTGAGAAAACATATTTATTGGTTGCTTGTGAGTGTCATTTGGGCATTTAAACAAGCCCATTTTTTTTCTTATTTTGTTTATGTTGGACATGTGGGAAAAGCTTTTGACTTTTTTAAGGTTTACTAAAGTCTTGAGGTTGGAATAGATAAATAGTTTTCTACTTTGAAATAGGCATAGAGTAGTGTTGTTCTATATGGATGGTTTCTGTCATGTGGTGTTGTTTTGCTTTAGAATTGTTGAATTATTTAATATGCCATACAAGTAGTGCCTGAATGGTGGGTTCCGTTGTGTTGGAATTATTAGTTACTTCTATATTTCTGAATAGACATTTTTTGACATTATGTGTGGTTGTTTTAAATGGAAGGGTATTGTAATGGTCCCCATGAAGTTTCTATCTTTAATGTTGTTGTTTAGCCTTTGGAATGGTGTTGTAATGGTCCCCATTCCTTTTATGTCATTTGATGTTGTTGTTTATAATTTGAATTGATGATTTCTTTATTATGTCACTGGATTAGTGTTTCAAGGGTGGGTTCCATTATAATGATAAAGTAATTACTTTCCTTTTTCTGAAGTTGGCAGTGTGTTTACTTTCCTTTTCTGAAGTATGTTCCATTGTGTTTACTTTCCTTTTTATGAAGTGCACATTGTGGGTATGTTTTATATTTAGGTTTCTTTATTGTTTTCATTATCTATAAATGTGTAAGTAGACAATATTTGTACTCTGATTGGGTCAAATATGATGTGGCAGGGAGTTCATTAGGCAACCAAGCTTAAGGTACAGTAGTGACAAGATAAGGGTGTTTAAAAATTTTGACCCGAATTACATTAGTCACTCCACTTTGGATGACATGTATGCATGTGCATTGGAGAAAGAGGTAGAATTTGCTGTCGAGAAATATTACTACACTCCTGCAAGGTCTACGAATTAGATAGAGGCATTGTTTCATGTAATAATGATACAGATGTTGAAATTATGTGCACTACTCATAAAGGTATTAAAGAGCTTCATATATATGTGGTAGAAGGATGTAAGCCTTTATGTGTTGTTTCTCGAAAAGGTAATGTGTTGTCAAGTGTTTCAGATTATATGTCCATACCTGGTAGTTCTAGTTTAAATGCTGGTATATCTGATGGTTTAGAGGGTAATCCTGATGAGGGTTGTACTGCATTGATTGTTGGTGGAGTTTCTGGAAATGCTGTGGGAAATGTAGGAAGAGTTTGATGCATGCACTGGTATACAGTCCGTGCAGACCAGTATACAGGAAGAGTTTAATAAAGGCAATCTTGAAAATAAGGGTACAGGTCCTGAGTATCAGCAGAAAGGGAAAGACAAACAAGTGTTACAGAAAGAGAAAGAGGTACAGAAAGATAGAGAGAAAGAGAAAGCAAAGGAGAAAGAGAAACAAAAGCAAAGTCATGGACTAGTGGATGAAGAATATAATCATATCTTCAAAGAGAAGTTTGATGATTCTTGGTTTGAGGATTTTGAGAGGTTTGAATCTCAGGGTTTAGTAATTACACCTCAAATGTTGGGCCAACTTCTGGTCAATTTACTCAAAATGCTGGAGGTATTTCAGGAAACCAGGCAGAAAGTGGTGATAATCCTATAGGTGAGAAGAGTAATTATATGGAAGAAAAGCATTGGAATGAGGCAGTCCGATCCGTTGCAACATTATTGGCTGAAGAGGTCGATGAAGATGGCATAGCTGAGAGGAGAAATGTTCTTGAGTTCAATCTAGATGTGGAGTTTGTGAAAAAGGATTTTGAGCTATAGGTTGGCCACACTTTCACAGATTTTAGAGCTTGTAGAGAGGCATTGGTTGAATACCATATGCGAGAAGGGTGGTATTACTTGTATGAGTATAATGAGGCAGCAAGAATTGATATTCATTGCAAAAACTCAAAACGTCCCTTTAAGTTGCATGCTAGTCCCGTCCAAGGTGGTCCAACCTTTCAAATAAAGACAATTCATGGGGCTCACACTTGTGGTAGACAAAGCTCGTTGCCATATGCTACATCAACCTATCTCAACAAGAAGTTCATGCATTTCATCAAGATTAATCCCAACATCCAGCCAGCCCAGATTGTAGACCTAGTAAGGGTTCATTTTTGCAATTGGACATTACTATGAGGCAAGCCTATTAGGTTAAAAGAAAGGCAAATGAGGCTTTAGAAGGGGTTCAAATGGAGCAGTATGAGAGGGTTAGGAATTATGCAAATGCACTGTTGATGAAAAATCCAGATAGTAGAGTTACACTTCAAGTTGATAGGGATGGTACAAGTGGGGAAGCCATATTCAAGAGGATGTTCTGGTCACGGGGCTATAAGGAATGATTTCCTCTTGGGTTGTAGGTCTATTATAGGTTTGGATGTTGTTTCTTGAAGAGTCTTTTTGGTGGGAAATGCTTGCAACTATAGGAAGATATGCCGATGAGAACAAGTTTCCTATTGCCCTCACCATTGTTGAAGCTGAAAATATTGATAGTTGGAAGTGATTTTTGGAAGAGTTAAAGACTTATATTGGGGACAAGCATTTATTGGACGTTCATAGCTGATAGGCAGAAGGATTTAGTTAATGCTGTAGAGTCAGTGTTTCCCAATTCCCCCCCTCCCCCCTCCCCCCCCCCCCCTACCCACACAGATTTTGCTTAAGGCATATATATGCCAACTCAAAAAGTAATTTAGAGCAAATGAGCTAACAAGGTTCTTTTGGGTAGTTGCTTCTGCAACAAACATTCGGGATTTCAAGAGGGCTTTGAAGGATTTAGAGAATGCAAATCCAAAAGTTGGTGATAGAATGACTACAGCAGAGTGGTTATTGAATATTCCACTTTCAGCATGGTCAAGGGCTCACTTTGACCCCACATGTAAGTCCGACGTGTTATTGAATAATATGAATGAGTGCTTCAATTCATATATTCTAGAGGCACAGGACAAACCTATCATTGCTATGTTTGAGTGCATTAGGAGGAAATTGATGAGAAGGTTTCCCTTGAAAAAGGAAAGAATGGAGAAGCATCCTGATGGGATCTACCCGAATATACAAGAAATTTTAGAGAGGCATAAAAATCTGAATCGGCATTGTGTCGCAATATACTCATGTCCAGGTATATACGAAGTTGTTTGAATAGAAGGACAGTTGTCGTGAAGTTAGAGCCTAGGACATGCACATGTGGGCTATTCCAGTTGTCGGGCATTCCTTGTCTCTATGCCATTGCAGCAATAAGAAATGCAAAGTTGGATCCTGAAGATTATGTTGATCCTATGTATAATAAGGAAATGTATTTGAGAACATATGGGTACACAATTGCTGCAATAGCTTCAAGAAAGTACTAGGATGATGCAGGGGATGACAACATTAACCAACCCCCCCCCCCCCCCCCCCCCCCAACAAAATCTTAAAAGACAAACTGGAAGACCAAAAAATGCTAGGAGAAGAGATGCCGATGAAGGTAGCTCAGTAACATTAACTCGGAAAGGGTTGCATGTTATTTGTAAAAAAATGTTTTAGATAGGGTATTATAGGACGTGTGAGTATCAGATACATCCTAAGTTAAAATTCTATAAGGTGATATGTGAAATAAATAAAATAGTTTACATATTCATTAAATTTTCATCATTTGTTATTTACATTAAGGAATCTGTCTTTTTGATTTCTAGGCCCTTGTTGATACTGAAAATAGAGCTGATGCAGGTGATGCAAATGCCACAACAACCACAGCTGAGGGAAGTGTTTCAAATGCAGGTACAACACTTGACATGGACAGACCCTCTACATCGGCAGGCACTAAGAGACCTTTTCTACATCCATTCGAAATGGCAAGCAAAAACAGAGGAAGACAGCTGCTGAACATCAACACTTGAACAGCTCACAAGTATGGTTATGTAGATGTTTATGACTTAGCAATGAAAGGCATAAAAATGCAACTCGAACATTCGCTATTTTTGAATTTGATGTGTATTTCAGTAGTTTGTATTGCATCTTAACTGTGGTTATTTGGATTGAAAATTCATAGCCAGCACCCAAGCATATCAAGCTTATTCTATTCGGACTAGGAGTTTTAGTGCACAAAGCAACCAGTTGAATGCTGGTCTTAGCAGCCAAGGCACCAACTGCTTCAAGTGTTCTAGAGAAATTAAGGGCAAGAAGGAAGAAAGACTAGAGAGTGTTGCTGTTTGGAATTTATGAATGTTGATTGTCATTAGATTTCTTTTGGTGGTTGTTTATGTGACTGTTGGTATTTATACTTAGCCGTTGTGGTGGTTTATTTGAATATTGGTATTAATTTATAGCTTTTGCAGTATTGAACCTATATATGGTCAGTATTCGATGACATTTCATTAGGTTTTGAGGTACCGAACTGATGGATGGTCCGTAGTAAGTTTTGGATGTTGCTTTTGCATTACTGAACCTATTTATGGTCAGTTCTAAGTGCTAGATTTATGTTTCTGTAAACTGAACCTATTTATGGTCAGTGGCTTGGCCAACTGTTTGATGGTAATTTAGAATATGCTAATGTTTTTTGTTTACAGAAAGTTTTTGGGGCTGTTATGATTAGCACTTTGTATTGCACTCTTCTTGCACTTTTATTGCACTTCTCCTGCACTTTTCTTGCACCTCTCTTGCACATAAATTGAATTTTCAGCTTTAGTTTCATCCGTTATGAATTTCATCTAGGCAATTTGCAATGAACGAAGAAATAGGCAAAAAAAGAACCAAAATTCAATCATCTTACACTACATTAGCACTTGAAAGCATCAACACAACCATATTTCAAAGCATTAACACTTGAAAATTGATCTCACAATCAATCTTTCAGTACAACACAGAAATTGTCAAGCTCAACATTCAAAAGCCTAATCCTAAGTATAATAACCATTTTCACTTAAACCATATACTTAGTGAGGTAAACATTCATATTTTCACTTTAATAATAGAATAATCAATGACGAAAAACAGAGAATCATGGACACAAACGCAACAATGTTCATTGTCTATATCATTCCTTCTATGCTGTGGAAGTCTTCCATTTTAACTCCCTGCCGCTGCCTCAATATTTGTCCAGAATCTATAGCAGCTTCGCCGCAATTACCTTGATACCCGTCATATACTAAATTGGTGTTTCCGCCGAAAAATTGAGGACCTGCTTCACTCCCGACCGGATTGCACCAAGCCCAGAAACCGCATTGCCTCTTTTTGCATACATAATAAAGTATGCCCTTCCTTGGCTTGTTCGACACTATAATTTTTATCAAGGCTCTTCGCCCGTAACCACAGTAACGAATTAGGTACCTCAGTCCGCAACTCCCACCATTGATACCACTGTATGAGCTGGAATACATGATTATAGGTGATGGTGAGTTTCAAGAAGATGAATTCCCCCTTTTCGATCTATCTCGTGAAGTTGAAGAAGAGAAGAGATGAAAATAATTAGATCCGCGTCTTTATACTATGTCACAGGGGCATTTTGGTCACATAAAACTAGACGACGAACTCCACTCGCGCGACCTTCCGCATTTTGCCCATGTGCCGTTAGGGTGAGTAGTTCCAACCACTTTACAGATATTGGGAAACAATAGGGGGTTCTTCATAGCTTTTTAAACGATAGGGGGTCAGTCAATAACTTTCAATAAGCACGGGGAGATTTTGGGTAATTTACCTTTTCTTTTATTTCCCAGTTTTATTTGACTTAAATCAGAACAGTCCAGTGTTAATTTTGATTTATTATCATTATTTCTTTGTATCTAATATTATCTAAGTACTGAAAATGAGTTTTCTCTCTAAGCCGATTGAAAGATGTATTCAATCTTTTATCCATCTATCTGTTCCTTTATTTCTCTTTATCCTTATTATGAGATTCATTGTTATTTTATTTAATTCATTACTTTTATCTAAGATAAATAATCAGAAAAACTATTTCTTTCACAGAGCAATGGTTCTGAAACAGAACCATTGCTCTGTTTTTTTGATCGTCGCGGCTCCGTCTCGGAACAACTGCTGGGGATGAATTAATTGGTCGGAGAGAAAGGAGGAGTCTTGAAAGTAATCGAACTCCTTCGACTATGTTCGAGCTCTTCTCCAATCAGTCCGCAGGTATCGATTGATTCGAAAGAAAGAAAGAAAAATATTCTCTCAGCAGCGACTGTTTTCTGTTGCTGAGATTTCTGAGCAGTATCGACAATGGCCAATTTATCATCGGTGATTGCCGCTTGTTTCTTGGCAGGCGAGCGGTTATGGCCACTGTCTGAAAGGTCATAACCGACCGAGCTCCAATCCGCCACTAATGGCTTTAGAGCTTTTAGGTTTAAAACTTTTGAAGCAAAGTAAATTTTCTGAAATCATAAAAACTTTGTAAAAATTATTTCCAATACACATAGAACACTTTAGGCTATCTAAACCATAAAACGATTCCGATCAATCCGAAATCCTTATGGTTTTTATATCGATTTTACGTTTGTTCCGAAAACAAGTTTCTTAAATCATTAAAATCCTACAATCAGTATATCTAGTGTGATTACATGTTTACCACATTGAAAATAATAGCAACTGGCTGGGTACATGATCGATCGAGCTCCAATCCCGCCATGGGAGGAGTTTCAAGCTTTCGGGTCCAACTTTCTTTGGCAAACTACATTTTTTAAAAATGATTAAAACTTCATAAAACTCACTTGAAGCACATATAGAATATTTTAGGACATTTAGAAACATGAAATGATCAAGTTACGTTCAATTCTAAAATCCCATGGATTTCATGCCCATTTTTTCGTTTTACTCAAAACAAATTCCTAAGATCGTAAAAGTCCTAAGTTCAGCATTTCAATCATAAATATGAGTTTAAAGTACTTAAGAACAACAGTAAAATCAAAGCAAATAGCTTGGATAGTTCTGAGGTCTCTATTTTGTTTCGGCAAACTGAAAAGTTCTTTTCATCGGGTGTCTTTTTTTTTTTTTTCCCTCTCTTGCTAATTAGCATTTCTAGCATTATATTAGGAGCATAGTACATCATGATTCTAGAGGATTTAGCTCATACGTCAAACTAAAAAAAAAATGATGTTTACGAAGAGTTTACGTCTTCCTACGGCATACTTCGGACATGAATTTACTGGCTACGAAGGGTGTTAAAAGTTTACCTAAGTGATGATACTCAAAGTTGGGACTACGGTGATTAAACGTGTGGTCTTGGATCAGCTCCTTCCGTTCTCCTCCTCTCCCGTTTCCTCCTCTTTCAGCCTGGATTGCTCACCTTCTTGACCTTCCTTCTTTTCTTCCTTCCCGTTCGGTCTGCCTCTGATTTTCTTGCTTACACCTGAGTTCTATCACTTCTTCCCACTTTGTTTTGTTCTCCCTCTTCACCTATTATTACTACTTAGTGAGTTAAACTTGCTCTCCTCTATTTCTTCTTTGTTCGCTTCTTTTTTTTTTTTTTTTTTGTTCTCGTGTCTCCTCTGAACTGTTTCTCTCTGTCTCAATTTATAGAGAGCCATGAAGGCTCTATATTACTTGCGATAAGACTTTTCTCTACTCCCTTCATGCGTCTCCGGTTATTTTCCAAATAGAAATGATGCGATGTCATCGTGTGGTCTAATCCCACAGTATAATTACTTCTTGTCAGATAAGTCAGTGAGTTCTGCAGCGAGCTTTCTTTTCTACTTCTGACTTATGAATTTTCTATTCTACTTGTGAAGTTTCTATTGCTGAAATTGCATTAGTCATTTAATTAAAAATTCTCTTAAAAATTGTCATTAGACTTTTATTTTAATTTAATTATTTTCCTAATTTATTTACATTAATTGTTAATTAAGACTAATTACATATTATATTGGGTCTTAATTTTTTGGGCCTCACACTGCTTCTTGTTCCCATTAGACCCAAATCCTTAAGTGATTTTATTTTTTTCTGTGAAATAAACAAATCCAGTTGTGGAAAGAGAATTGACAGGGAAGTGATAGAAATAATATTATGAAAATATTAAGAATTGTGTGTTACAATTGAGACACGGGTAACCTTTATATAAGGATTACAAACCTAACAGACTCGTAATTAGGAAATGATAATAAATAAGGTAATACAAATATTATAATTATTCTACCAGCCTCCCTCAAACTTAATGTGGTAAGACCTACCACTTGAATTGGATACAGAAAAAATAAACGTGACTCTTGCATAAAACGTATGGTTGACCCCCCATTTGTGATTATACCCGATGGTGGACGGCTAAATTATCTGGTGTGTACAGAGAATAGTTTAGTGGTTGAGCAGTGTGGGAAAATCTTAGTTGTAAAACCGCATGGGAATACAAGCAAAAGGGTTATCTTCCTCAGTGTCAGAAACACAAAGACCGCTAGCGTTGATCTGTTTGGGAAAACCCTAAAAGGCGGTTGTGTAAAGCAGAATATTTGTTGACCCGCATAGGAAATCTCTAAAAAGCAGTTGTGTCAAGCAGAATATTGTAAACCCGTATGGGAAATTCCTAAAAGATGGTTGTGTCAAGTAAAAGACCTTTATGGCTGACCCGTATGTGAAGAATCGAAGAGACCAAGATTTCTTCCTTAAGGCCAAAAAGAATTCTTAAAATCAGAACTATAAACCAACCAAACAGTCCCTAAAGAATTCTGAAATCAGAAATAAAACCAAACAAGCCAAACAGCTCCTTAATCAAAGTGGTAACATGACTGGGTAGGCATAGATGATGTGTCACTGACTAAGCAAATTAGGGTTGTATCGCGAAGTAGCAAGCGGCGGACATCAGAAGATGTATGGTCGTTGATGGTGAAACGGACCTGTGCAATGACCGGATCTAAAAAGAAGGCCGATGATGAAGACCTGTGCCGAGGTAACAATCAACATGTGGATGGTTGCAGTGGGAAGAACCACCGGCAAGCAACATATCTAGATCTAGAGCACAGCGCAAAAGAGGAAGAATTGCAGCGGGTGTAGGAAAACAAAAGCCAACAGACCAAGGCAGTGACGAATCTAGAAAATAATACCTCAGGGGGCCAAAATATATTCTAATATTAAGAAAGAAAAAAAAATCATGCTACAGTAAATCAATTTTTGTTTTGGGGAGAAAATTTTCTAAAAAAAGTGTAACGGTTGTGTTATTTTCTGAAACAATGAGTATAAAGTTAGAAGATATTTTAAAAAGTGAAAGTATTTGGATATAGATTTTTTTGGAGTGAAAATGTATGTTTCAGAAAATAACACAACCGTTACACTTTTTTTAGAAAATTTTCTCCCCAAAACAAAATTGATTAACTGTAGTATGATTTTTTTTTTCTTTCTTAATATTAGAATATATTTTTGAGTATAAATTTAGAAGATATTTTAAAAAGTGAAAGTATTTGGATATAGATTTTTTTGGAGTGAAAATGTATGTTTCTTTCTAAAAATGAACTCAAACAAACAGAGTTCTAAACTCACAATTATAAAGGCGATCAAAACTTAAATATCTTATTTTACTAATTTAAGCTTTAATTAAGTATAATTCTTAACAAAATATAATTTTTTATTGAACTAAACACTTAAAATAATCTATAATTTACAAATTAAAGTATAAAATTTTATAAGGGGGCTCATTAAAGCATTATCAACATATATACTCATATATAATAAGCATATGTATAAGGGGGGTGGGAGGTTTGGGGTGATCTAAGGCCCACAACCCCCCCCCCCCCCCTTTGGACCTAGGAGTTTATGCAGATCTGCCAAAAAAAGACTGGCGTGGTGTCACTACAGACCCAGATCTGAAGGGTCAAATCGAGCAGTAAAAATAGCAAGAATGCATCGACCGAACGAAGCTCAGATCTGAACCGTTATGTATTTCTGACGATGGAGATTACTTGTCGTCACGGCACCGGTGAAGAAAGAATGAAGGAGCTTACTAAATTCCAATAGCGGAGATGGATTTCTCCTTCTAAAAAAAACTTGGTAGCAAAAATAGCAGCGGAGATGTTCGGTGAATAACGACGAAGGCTGCGGCACGGTTGCTATTGATTTTCACAACAAAAAACTATCGATTACTATTATTGACTTGAGTTTGTCTGTTTGACTGACAATTTTTTTTTTCCGGTTTCACAGTTTCAATTCGTAGCTCTCATACAATGATAGAAATAATATTATGATAATATTATGAATTATGTGTTACAATTGAGACACGAGTAGCCTTTATATAAGGACTACAGACCTAACAAATAAGATAATAGAAATATTCTAATTATTCTAACAGGATGAAAAGAGGAAAAAGAGTGACAAGGGTAAAAACACTGATCGAAGAAAGTGATTACAATCTAAATCATTCCCACAATAGGTGAAATCGACATAATTATGAAATAAAAGTTTAGAAGAACGGCCGGCAAATGTAGAAGCCAAAAAAACAGAGGACTTTCATCACTGGCATTTTCACTTGGAAGGCTTTGCGATAGCTACAGCAACCTTCTCTGCTCTCATCTGAAGAAGGTTGAGGAGTTCTTTAGTTTCAGGAAGAGTTCCCTTGACACTTTCATGAGAACGAAACTTCTCTACCCATTTCACAAGTGTTGGGGTTATCGTTTCATAAAATATTTTCATATCTAAACTGATTTTTGCAACCTTTAGCCATCCCAGAACAATGTCAAGGTACCCTAGATTATCTCCACAAAAAAATCCTTTTTATTACTGGATTTTAATAGAACATTCTCGAAATACATCACGCCTTCTTCTACTTTCCCCTATATTTCTGCCTTCGCATCTTCTATTGCATCATGCAACGACTTCAATGTCGGAAACCATTGCAATTAAGCAAATCAAATCAGATGATATCGGAATAATAATTAACCGAGAAGCAATTTTGATTAAAAGAATGAAATTACCTTGTCATCGATATAAGCAAACCAAAAGCAAGCGGTTGCCCTCTCAAAGGGATCGGAAAGAAGGGCAGAGGGGCCGTCCGACCAAACCTTGTCAATGTATTGCACAATAACAAGTGACTAGAAGGGTTTATAGCCATGGATGAGATTTGGGATCTTCTTGTAAATTGGGTTTGATTTGAGAAGAAGGTCGTTTTTCGCCGGTAGATTATCCTGGATAAATTCATTGTCTACTGACTTGAGCTTTGGGGCAAATTGAACCCTATTAATCAATGTTTAACAAACCGGATCGGACGTTAAACTGGGCAAGCTCAGGGTTTGGGGTTTAACTAGGGTTCAGGGGTCAAACCGGGAGTCGAACAGGTGACGTCATTATGATGTCATAAATATATTTAAGATATTATATATCACATAATTAATATAAAATTAATTTTTATAATATTATAAAAATAATTTTTAAAATGAACAATAATAATATAAATTATATACCGTATAATTTATCACATAGTATGTTTAGCTTAATGGCTAACCACTCTTCTATAAAAGGCTTTCTCTTCTTGAGGTCACAAGTTCAAATCTTGACTGAGTAGAATTAAGTTTTACATTTGTTTCAGGTTTTTCACATTTCACATTGATTGTGAAAATGAATATGTTCCCATATAAAAGGAGAAGGGATGCAAAAAACTTTAAAAAAGAAAAAAAAAATCCAAAGAAAAGGAAAAAAAAAAAGGAAAAAATCGGGTTGGGGCCGGTTCCTGGTTTAATCCCGGGTTTGGCCCAAATAACCTGATTTTTTCCATTTACCATTTTTCAGTACAAACCGGACCGGTTCCCGATTGAACTGGCCGGTCCGATTCGGTTTGTTAAACAATGCTATTAATGGGCTTGGATGTGCTCCAAGAAGCTTTACATCTTTTGATACCATCCCTAAATTCACAAACTTTAATTGATCTTAGGTGGAAAGTGTAGTGAACTGTAGGAGTGGAATCCAATTGCTGGATTGTATGTTGTTTCCTTTTAGATAAAACCAATGCCATTTACTTAAGGAAGCTTTATGCATTTTATATAAAATTAAAATTACAAAGGTAAAAGTAAAAGTAAAAAAATTGAGTGGTGATCAAAGGGTGAAAACCTTATAACACAGAGGGCTAGAAGTAATTAAGCAAAAAAGAGATGAAAAGAGTAAGAATTTGGGTTTCTGATGAAAATACCCATAAAAAAATAGCCCGTTAGTGACTTAATGGCCGAATTTAACGAAATGACTAAAAAAAATGCAAAAATAAAAGTATGGGCCTACATATAGGATTTTCAAAGTATGGTGACCAAAAAATGAATTCACCCTAATATTAATAATAAAAAAGATATAACAAAAGAGGATGTAGCTGGAGTCGTCATTTAGCTTTCCTTAAGACTCGGTGGAAAGTTGAGGGCATGGGGTCCAACCATTCCTTCAACATATAAGTGTTATATATTTTTGCACTTTAAGTAGAGAATCAACGGTTCTCGGTTCCAGTCGGTTCTAGAACTTGCGGTTCCCAATTCTTTCAAAGGTGGAGCCGGAACCTCCTTAGGAGAGTCCGGTTCTAGAACCGTGGGCCACGGTTCCGATTCTAAGCCTGAAACTACATGTCTGGTTCCGGTTTGAGTTGGAACCATGGCCATCTCTGAGTATATCTCGGTGATTCTCTCATATCCGATAGTATGGAAAGTAAATCCTCTTGATCTCGATGCTAATATGATCTTGATGGTGGTAGATTCTGAGGGGGTCTTCTCTACTTTGTTCCTTGTTCAAGCTATTTGGGTTGGGGCCGGGGTCGGGGCCTCCCTAAGGGTTTTAAGGTTCCCTTCTCTGGGATCCAGGCGTGGCCTATATCGAGGTAGGTGATTGGACAGATCTCTAAGTACGTGGGTTTGGCTCTGTCCTATCCATGTTTCATCAATTAGCCCGCGAAGTCTGGCCTCGGTTTGGCCAAGGGCTAGAGTTTGAAGTGTCTATTACCAGGGTCCTTTTATCCGAAGATCATGAAGCGTCTTGAATAAGCTAACCCTTGGGTAAGAATGGAAGGCCACTTAAATTTGCGCTTCCCGAGATGGGCGATTGATGGGATGGTGTCAAATTAGTGGAGGTCCCCTTTAATATTTGCCCTGACATTATCTTGACATATCTTTTCTCCTTCCTCTGCCTTCCATAGGGTTCCATTCCTTTTCTTTTCTTCTTACTTCTCTATTCGAGATTTATGTTCTACGCTCTTTCTTTCTCTCGTCTCTTAAAAATTTTTCTCATCATGAATTTTTCATCGTAGATCACCATTTTCAAGATGGCTCTCTAGAAAAGTAAACCATTTTCCCTGTTGATTCTTCCTGTTCTTCTTCTGCTTTAGGCTCTGGCGAGATTTCAGTGGGGACAGAATAGGTGTATCTTTGGTTCAGCAAGATGTTGGTTTGCCCCTCCTGATCTGGCTTCCCAAGGAGGAGTGCTGGAGTCTGACGTTAATTGAGAATAAAGATGACATCTTGCATGTTGAAATATTTTTTTTAAGATCAAAGAAAGAGGGAAGCATTGCGATTTTTGGATTTAGCTAACTAAATTGATTTGATCTCAAGCTAAATCCGACAAATAATTTTCTTGCTGGGAAAATTAAGAAAAAGAGTTTGGTTAAAGAAAAGAAGAAATCGGAAAAGATAAAGAAAACAAAAGTTTGAAAAATCAGCAAAAATCAATTGTTTTTCTTTAAAATTACGAGTTGCGATTTCTCCCTCCGGGATTATTTCTTTTTGCCATTTTTGTGCTTCAGTGTGATAGTAACGCTCCTATTGTGTTACAACTTGTTAGATTAATTTGTTGGTTGAATAGTTCTGAAAGATTTCGCCTTTGTATTTTAAAAAGTATTTGGAAAATTTGGTATAGGCAAAGGTTGATCTCTTTTCGATTCTAGGGCTTTTCGAAAACCCTAGGTTCTTGCGACTTTTCTTGTGTCGTTAGGGCCTAGTTCTATTTCTGGATTCCCTTGGTTTAATTGCAGTAACCTTTTTAAGGTTGGAACGTGGAATTGGAATTTTAAATCGGCTTTGCAACGTCGGTAGGGCTACGATCCTTTTTGGAACCCCTACCGCCCACAGTAAAACGATTTTTAAAACCTAAGTAACAATCCTGAATTGGAGTCTCCTTATTTCCCACAAGGAATTCGGATTCTCCTGGCTGCAACAGTTTCAGTTTTAATCAGACCCCGACACCCAAAAGCAAAATTGCGATTTTACCCTCTGGGGTAGAATTGCTATTTCAGGGTTTAAGTTGGCACTGGTTATTTCGATTGAGCTTAACTCCAAGTCTTTGTGCTTAATCTGTGAAGTTAATTTCATATAGTGGGGATTGGTTTCTTTGATTACCTATTGGGATGGTAATCACATCTCGGGTAGTTTTCCTGATTTGTTTCAACTCTGCTATTTGTTCTTGGCTTCTACTCATCCTGAGTTACCTTGCAAATTACCTAGCCGGAATTCTTTTCAAGCAACCTGGACATTAGATCTTAAATTGTTTCAAATTTTGTCATCATGTGCATTACATTAATTTCTTGAGATTGAGGGCTTCTCCTCGAATCTCCTTCTTGTGCACTTCTTGTCTGAATCAATTACAAAATATCTTTTTCTACACATTGAAACCAAGATAGGTTCAGCCCCCATCTTGAGAATTACTTTGTGTGTTTTGCCTAAGTTTGTTGCTTGTTTGAGTGAATCTGCTTGTTTACATACTTGCTCAAGATAGAAATCAGACCATTGTAAAAGAGTGAGAGGTAAAAGGCACAGTGACTTTAGAACAAGTCTTGAAAAAGCCAATTAGAGTGAAACACTGGGAAGTGCGTAGTTTTAGTTGAAACACTTGGGGGACAGGGGGTGAGGTTATTATCACTCATTGAAAACTTGTCTTATGCGGTTCTATTCTCCATCGCAGTAACATGTCTACAACACTAGGAATGCCAGTCTTCCACGCACGAGCAACCGTGAGTGGGGAACAAGTCCTTCTTGCTATCAACAAGGAATGTTGCTTGAATCTCATCAGCGATCAGTTGTTCCACAAGCTTGAACTTACCATGATCAAGCATTCCCTTCCTTATGCACTTTCAGGACTTCATGATGTGGCACCATTCCATGTGCGCCATCAGGCTACGAGTACGATCCAGATCGGCTGTCTACAGGTCAACGTTCTATGCAACGTAATCCCTCTACACCTTCTTGGCTTCCTGTGGCTTCAGGACGTCCACGCAGAATTTTTAGACGTCTCCTACGCCCTCAGAATTCCTCACGATGGTAAAGTCACAATCATCAAGCCACTATCTCCCATCGAGGTAAACTGTGAACGCCTTCAAATGGCTGGGGTATTCACCACGTGGGCAGTAGCACAAAAGTTGAAGGAACTCATACTATAGCAACAACATGAATAGCCAGAATTCAAGTCCTTCAATAGCAAATGGACGCAACACCGAAGCAGCAGACCAAACAAGGTCCAAAGCCCCAACGGCCCAAATCCTTTGCCCGGGTTCTACATAAACCTTATCGCTACAACTTGAGAAGTTTCAAAAGGACCCTGTAGGAAGCACCCGCCGCCTAGGACACACCTTAGCAAAGTCAGCTAGATAAGCCAGTTGCCGAACCAGCGGTTAGCTCTAATTCGGATTCGAGGACGAATCCTTTCCAAGAGGGAGGGACTGATGCGGCTATGCAAATCATTGATGAGGATCTCCAAATCATCAAAGTCCAAAAGACAACTCTTTCTCCACTGATGCAGAGACCATTTCGCTATCTAATTAGAAGTCGGCGTGCAGTTATTCTCTTAGCCCGCAACGACGGTTCAACTCGTGAAATATCCCCTAAAGCCTGTTAAGACTTTTCTGGAAACCTTCTACAATCCACAACTCATGCTCCATCAACATTTGGCCGACCCATTCTGCATACAAACATCACAAAGTCGACCCAACCCATTGTCGCACGCGGCCCGTAACGCAAGGCCCACGACCGCAAGCCTCCAGCCCATGATCGCAGCCTGCAATCGTAGACCGCAGGCCCAACCCTTCACGGATCTGCGATCGCGCAGCAAGCTTCAGGCTTCTTGCGAATTTCACAAGTTGCCTTGTTTTAGAATCATGAGAGGATTTGGAAATTGTATGGTTTCCTTTGCCAATAATAATTATAGTTAAGTTCAGTTACCTTAATTGGTTACAACTTTACTTAATTATAGTTTCCTTTTTAAACTAGATTTTCTTTCCTACTTGAATTTGGATTTTCTCTTCAAGATACCAAATTCAAGCTTTCCTTTTCCTATTTTATTTCCTTGTATTTTCGGATTTCCCCTTAAGGAGATAACCGAATTTACAAGCTGCCATTTTCAAGTTCCTTTCAAATTTGGTTTGTAATCCGATTCCAACTCTCGTTGGTTTCCAATTTTGATTCTTTTCTTGTTTCTTTCCTTGTAAGTTTTGACCATCCCTATCACCTATAAATAGGGGGCAGCCAAAACATAACTCTTCAGAATTCATAGTATAATTGGGAGGTTTATCCTTTACTTTGGGTTCTCATCTTTTTATTTTGAGTTTGTGTTTATTATGTATTGATAACTCGGTAAAGCTCCAGAACTTAGGGCGTCTAGGTTACTTGCTCTGCCTAGATTCTTGGTTGGTTCACCACTTCAATTTCCTATCTAGTTAGGATTGAAAAAGAGCTAGTCTCACCTAGTCTAAAAAGGGATTGTTGAGTTTATAATCAGAGCGTAAGTCTGTGACATTTCAAGTTCCATCCTTGGCAATCGTCTTCCGCAACGTGGGGCATTTCACAACAACTCACATCACATTAGCTCTTTAAGAGGTAGAGTTTTCAAATCCCCTGAAGTTTCAATTACTAGAGCTCTAAGTGTTGTAATCTTTAGTAAGACCATGGAGACTCTTTCGATTCATCTCATTTAGAGGATAAGTTTTGCCAAGATCTTCAAGGTCCTTTACAACACCACTGAGTCTATAAAACATACGATCTATGGTTTCACTTGCTTTATTTTAAATGCTTCGTATTGAGAGACAATGATGGACTTTCTTTCCTCTTCAATACTAGCACTATCCTCATAGTATTCTTGGATTTTGAGCCATAGGGTATGAGCATTTTTTTACAACCCTTGCTACTACTTGACTCTTGAATATTCAATGCAGGAAAGAACATTAAGTGTTTTAGCATTCAAGGAGAGGTTTTTCTTATCATCACCCGTAAGCTCACTCCTTGTCTTATCTCTAGTGGTTCCATCTTAATTTGTGATAGTGATAGGTATATGACATTCTTCCACTATGCACCACAAATCATAGTCAACCAAGATAAGAAGGTTTTCATTTGATCCTTTCAATCACCAAATTCAGTTCCACAAAGAAGTGGGGGTCTATTGGTGGAGTTTCCTTCAAGAAAGTGAGTTGCCTTTGATCCCATGAAGTACCTCAAGGTTTTTAACCTTATGTAGAGGTTCTTGCTTTGATACAAATTGAAAATACAACTAAATTAAACCTAAGAGGGGGGGAGGGGGGTGATTAGGTTTCAAATAATCTATGTTAACTGAAAATATTTTTGTGCTTTGTGTGTGAGTTTAAGTGTAAAGAAAGTAAGAAAGCAATTTAAAGACACAAAGCAATTTATAGTGGTTCAACTTTTCCCTCTTAAGGAAAGTCTAATCCACTTCCAAGCTAAATGCTTGGTCATAGTATCACAGTAAGATTCTTAAAGGTGAACCTTAAATCTTACAAGTTATCCCAATGGATTACCTCATAGTGTTTACTCAAACTATAGGTAATCCTTAAGATAATCCCCTTTTTTAGACATTTTCAATCTCTTGAAAAGTTCTAAGACTTCCCTCTTAGCCTTTTACAAAGTAAGAAATTAATGCTATGAAAATAGCTAACTATTACAATAAGGATCTTCTAGTCTAGCATAACTTTGAAACTAATTGCTAGCACTTTGAAATAATTATAAGAACTTTCTAACACTTAAGAATATGTTGAAATCAAATGGATAGATGAGGTGAAATGGTCTCTTAAATGTTGTATTTATACCTACATTGAAGTCCCTTTGGTGGTTGGTGAGGCTGCTTTAATTTGACCTCGTTGGAGGCAGTCCGATCAGCTACACTACTCTTATTGCTTGTCGTACATGACTCTTCTATTTAAATTTTTCAATGGTCAACTGGCTTCTTCACATGTGCGCAATTAATATTCTCGTATGTTAGTCAAGCGAGTACATGTACGACTCGAATAAGGTCTCGTATAAGAGAGAACTTGCACGTGTTGTTTGGTAAGTGGATAGACGCTCCTCTAACTTGCATCAATGGGCTTCTCTGTAGTTTGTGCAAGTACCTGCATGACTCGTATGGATTCTCATACTCGAGACATGTTTTATAAACTTCTCAGTCAAAGGTTGAGGCTCCTTTGACTTTCATTTAATTCTTAATCTTGTTGCATACATGAAAGGCCATATGACTCGTATGTTGGCTCGTGGTTAACAGTCACAAATAGTCGATAATTTCTCTAAGTGTTTCTGGAGGATTTTGTTTTGGACGACGGATTGTCCGATTTGTGCATAAGATCGTTGGATTGGTAGCGAATCAGTAAGAATTCTTCTAAGTGTTGAACATGTTTTGGGCCTGTTCTTTATTGAAGATTTGAGTTTTGGTTTGAGTTTTGCTTTTTGGAAAATAGTTTTATAATGTAAAAAATATATTGAAAATGTAAAAAGGTAAAGCTGAATAGTAAAAAGCTGTATTGGAAATAAAGAAAGCTGATTATAATATATTAAATTTACTGTTGAAACCAAAACCAAAACTCAAACCAATGTGTAAAGAACAGGCCCTTTACCTCATGTGATTCTCGTGCGACTCGTGCGTGTGATCGTATGACTTCCAGTAAGTATTTCTTCTACATTTTTACTTAGGCAAACCATTAGATTATTTTTCACATATTTGTTGTATCATCACTCAAAACCAAGATTGAGACCATAGGTCTAACAATTATAAGTGCTTTAAGATTGGGTATGTTATGATACATTGATGAAAGTTTATGATCAATAAAGGATTCACCACTTCCAGTAAAAGGAAGAGTATATCCAGTTTAAGGTCACTTGTTGAAATATAACTTAAAATGTTTGCGCAATCTTGAATTGATTTTAGAATAGTTCTAAATTCGACTTCAGATGAGTTATTTTTAGGAACAAGCAAAAAGATAATTAGTTGTTTAAGAGTTGACACTAATCCTTACTCTTGGGGGTCTTTGGGCAGGATCCACTACGATTTGACATCTTTGGTACCTGTGCTAGCGTGGGAGACCCCCGGTTAAGTTTCAATGCCGAAGTCAGTATTTAGCTATGGAGGAAAAATAGTAAAACTAGAGAGACAGTAGTAAAAGAGGAATCCTCTTGTAATAGGATGAAGTTACCAATTTATAGGAGTTTGGGTGCGTCGTTCAGACCACCTGTTATTCCGTGTTATCCGATAGGACAAGGTGTGGAAATGTCCGCTGGTCCTTTTGTGTCGCCCCATAGGACGGGGAATGTGATCGTCCACTATTCTTTTACTCCGTCTCCTTCTTTCGACCAGATGGAAGTAGTTTTTCGTTGGCGGGTCAACTTGGGCCAGATCATAGGTATAGTAATTGGACCTTAGGTTGGGCCGAAGGGCAAACCGGGCACACCAGATATTAACTACACGAAATTCGTCCGTAGAAAGGTGAAGTCGATTATATGATTTTCCTAACACTTGGGTGGTCAGGATGTCTAGCTAGAGGTCAATCTTGATCTTTAAATATAAGGGAGTTGATTCCAAAATCTCATGACCTATTGTCTTTAGGCCTAGTGGGAGTTTGTTGGTTTTATATCCTAAAGCCAATTGAATTTGGGAATTATAATTTACATTTATTGCCAATATGTTTAGGAATCTAAAGGGTCAAACACATAAAATAACTGATTGGGTTAAAATAATTAATTATGGGTTAATTTATTGGAAATTATGGGTTAATTTATTGGATAAATTAACTCTAGGTACTTATTAGTAAATATCTCATTATATTCCTATTTATGTTTGGTTTCCTACTTGTAATATGTTTTTACTATCAAGATATCTATAAATAAAGCATGGTCATTAGAATGGGATATATGTCTTACATAATTTGCACATATCAACATCACAGTGATCTAACTGTCAAATCTCTAATGATAAATCCTTAAGAAAGATCCAAATATGGTTGCTTGTGTGAACGTTAGATGCCGAACAATTCTGAGGCTCGTGCTCAGTTTCATCTCCCTGCATACCGTTCATGAATGCCCTTAATATTGCGCTTAAGGTAACCACTAATCAATGGTATACTATTTTATTCATAGATTGAAAAGTGATCATGGCATGTTCGATCTATGTTTATTCCGCTGCATATAAATTGATTAACTTACACAACCAAACTTTAGAAAAACAAAAAAAAACTTGAAATATCAATTACAATGAATGCAACCTAAGATGAACCTAAGAGGGGCAAGGGGGTGGATTAGGTTCTTGACCCTTTTAAGAATTTTGTTCTAAAAAGAACTATTTTGAAAAACCATTTTCAAAGACAAGTGTAAAAACCAATTTTGCACAAGTGTGGTGTGTGAAGGGTGATTTGCAAAATGAAAGCAAGTAAGTAAAGAAGGCAAGATACACTAAATTTATAGTGGTTCGAATTCCCCTTGAATTCTAGTCCACTCCCCAAGTTCTATAATTTGAGATTTCTAATCCACTAAGAAACACTTAAGGAGTGTTTCAATCCCTTACACTCACTCAATATTAATCTCTTAATCTTAACACTTTCCCCTTGCCTAATCTAGTTCTAGAATAGGACTTCCTTGCTTAATTTAACTCTAGATTAAGACTCCCTTGCCTAAGGCTAGAAATGGATCTTTTGCCATATTATTCCTCAAGGACTTTAGGTCTTACTCAAGACTTCCCTTGCCTACCAGTTAGGACTTTTGCTTAATCTAACTCTAAATTAAGACTTTGACAAATGCCTAACTTAGCTCTAAGCTAGGACCTTTACCCTTTGCGTAGTCCAAACTCTTGGATAGGACTTTAACCCCAATGCCCAACTTACCTCAAGTTAGGACTTGTACATTTGCCCAGACTCAACCTCTTGAGTTGGGTCTCTCCTTCTTTTCTTGTTGCCCCATTCTTCTTGCCTAACTCTTAAACAAGAGCTTAGGACTTTGCGTCATATACATTGTATCTACAACACTTTACAAGTGTTTAGAACTTTCCTCAATGTGTTTACAAATGTGGAAAGCTCCACAATTGGAGTTTACAATGAACTAACACAAGTGGGCATGAAAGTCTCTTTCAAATCCTAACTCAACAAGCTAATTTGATATATAAATGAGTGAAATGAAGGTTGAGAATGTTGCTTGGGTGTAGGAGACTTAAAGGGGATGATTACCCATCTTTTTGTAGCTTGGGGGTTCTTATAGGAGTGGCTGCAGCGGCTCTTAACGGCTAGTTGAAAAAGCTGTCAGGAAAGCCTTATGCGAGTAGTATGGATTCTCGCAGCCCTTCTCGCAAAATCTGTGTCTAACAGCTAGTCCCGTAAGAGAATCCATGCGAGTAGCAAGGTTTCTCTTGCAACCCTTCTTTTTCTTTTCTTCTCTTTTCTCTTGGACTTTGGCTTTTGGTTGTCGTGCGAGTTGTTGTGCGACTCGTACACTTTCTCTTACGCTTTTTGAGGCCTTTTGACATTTTCATATGTTCCAACGGCTCTTGGTTTGACCAACCTTTGACCGCGCTTCTGTTGAGTTTTGTTGTCTAGTGCATGCGAGCTTCCATATGACTCATACGATCTCGTACATAAATCATTTCTGCAATGGTCACTTTCCAACGGCTACTTCTTTTTTCTTTCCTTCATTTTTTCTTTTCTTCAATTTTACGACTGTCGTTTGTGCGAGTTTCCGTGCGACTGGTGTAGGTCTTCGCACGTTGCTTTTCTGCGCTTTCTTCTACATTTTTCTACAAACTCTTCAAGTGCAAAGCATTAAACAAAATCATATATTTGTTAACTTATCATCAAAACTAAGATTAAGATCATAGGTCGAACAAAACTTAAAATAGATGTAGATCGAACCGCACTGCCAGGGTGCAAAATCGATCTAGACAGATTAATAGAACCAGCAAAAAACATTCTTAAAGTACCATAAACTGACGAAGAAAATAAAATAAAACTTAAAATAGATTTAGATTGAACCGCACTATAGGGATGCAGATATGGCCGAAACAAACAAAAATACTGCATTTATACGCCGATGTTGCTTGCATTCTCTGATAGAACCTCAAAAATGGAGCATTTCCCATGGAACCCTATGAAATATAACAACGAAAATGTTAAAAACTTGCAGGTAAAAAAATATATCTAGAATAAAATAATATAACGCAATTTTACAATTCCATGTCTGATAAATGTTAGTTGTTCTGCACGACGGACTCGATTTGAACGACATCAGTGATGACCAGCAGATCTTGGGTGTAAGCCAAAATGTTCTAGATACCTAGCATAGTGAAAGATTATGGTTGAGTATGGAAAGTGAGGAGCTTTGGCAGTAGTAATATGTAGGGAGTTTCTGATTGTTTGGATACTTTTTAAAACTTGTTATAGTAAAACCCGACGTTAAACAATATCATTAACACCGGATATACAGAAACCAGGTGTAACTTGTGATCTTTAACAGTAATTTTTAAAATTCGGTGTTAATAATCCGTATTTTTTTTGTAACTAACGCTGCATTTTTCTCTAACCGATGTCACCATTCGGTGTTAGAAACTCGTTTTGTGGTAGTGTATTTTGTAGTATTGTCTATTTTGACCCCAAAAAAATATTAGAGTGACCAAAACTTTTAAGGGTTTTTTCCCCTAGAAATAGGTAGATTATATTCATCATAAATTTAATAGATCAAATGAGCCTACAAAGTGGCAAACATTGACCATTGAATTCCTTCAACTTTCAAAGTTGTCGGAAAAACACGAGTTCTTGACTCGATAAACCCTAGTATTATACATTGCTAGTAAAGTATAAATAACTTTTAAGGGTTGAATGCTTGATTTGTTGGCCAAAGATTTTAAGAGAGAAAAAGTAATTGATTAAAATACTCGGCCATTTAAGCACTTTATCTATATATAAAAAAAAATTGTCTTTTATATTTCTAAAGTAACTAAGTTTTATTTCTCATTCTTTTTCTTTTACAAACAATTGAATTTTTACATTTTGATCTATTTTCTTATATATAAAAGGGTAAATCACCCAAAATCTCCTTGTACTTTATGAAACTTATGGATGACCTTTATGCTTTTTGAAATCTGTAATATTTGAAATTTTGGTCATGTTTAACAATTAGAAAGTAAATTTGTCATTTTACTTTTTCTTTTACTTTTATATTTATTTGAACTTCTTTTAATATTTACCTCGTTCAACAATTAACTGTGAATTCTTTTAAGTGACCGTTTAAGCACTTTATCTAAAAAACAAAATTGCCTTTTATATTTCTAAACTAAACATTATTTCTCTTTTTTTTTTCTTTCACAAACAATTTCAATTTTACATTTTGATATATTTTTCTTATATATAAAAGGGTAATTTACCCGAAACTTCCCTGTGGTTTATAAAATATGGATGACCTTTATGTTTTTCGAAATCTGTAACATTTGAAATTTTCGTTATGTTTAACAATTAGAAGGTTAATTTTGTCATTTTACTATTTTTTTTACTTTTATATTTCTTTTAACTTCTTTTAGTATTCACCTCCTTCGACAATTAACCCTAACATTAGTACCATCTTTCCCCCCTCTCACTCTGACGTAGCCTATTCCATCCCCTCTCTCTCTCTCTCACTTCTACCGCCTTCTCTATCACCTCTCTCTCACTTCCACACCCTCGTCCATTACCTCTCTCTCTCACTGCCACCTCTATCACTTCTCTTTCGCGGCCGCGCCTCCATCACCTGTTTCTTTGGCCACTGCCTCATCATCTCTCTATATGCCACCGTTTCGATCACTTCTCTACCGCCGCCATCGCTACAATTGCACAAAGAACACATCGAAGTTGAATAATTCGATTTGCTGGTGCCTCATATACAGTCGCGCAGACGGACTGCACATCACCATAAACCAAAGTCCAGACTTCGTCATTGTGGTCGAGGTAAGAATTCCATATATTTTATTTTGAGGTAAAAATTCCATATATTTAATTATATAATTATGAATAGTCTAAAATTAGTCTACATCCGAAATAAAAAATTATAAGAAATATTTATTTTTAAATATAATACTTTAAAATTCTGTAAGGGGCATGTTATTTGTAGGTACCATTTTACTAAACACAGGACACTTTTTAAAATTTTAAATGGTGAAAAGACAAATATACCCTTGATAGTTTCTAACTTTAAAAAAAAAAATTTACCCAACTTTTTTAACTCAGGGAAAATCGCCCAGACCAGGCGATTTTCCCAGAGAAAATCGCCTGGCCTGGGCGAATTTATCTGGGAAAATTGCCCATAATCCCCCAGACCAAGCGATTTTCCCAGATAAAATCGCCCAGGCCAGGCGATTTTCCCTAAAAAAATCGATTTTTCAAAAATTTAGTGGTCGTTCGCCGGAAAAACGATTTTCAGACGAATGACCGGGAAAACCTGAAAAAACGCCGTCTTGTGGCGTTTTTTTTTTAGGGAAAATCGCCCAGTCCAGGCGATTTTATCTGGGAAAATTGCCCCGGCCAGGCGATTTTCCCAGAGAAAAAAGTTGGGTAATTTTTTTATAAAGTTAGAAACTATAAAGGGCAAAAATATAAATTCACGTATAAAAATTTTAAAAAGTGACCTACGAATAGTAAAAGATGGCCTGCTGATAACAATTCCGTTCTGTAATACCTTTTAAAGTTTTAATTATTATAATGAAGCAAAAATTACATTTTTTTTATATTTTCAAAATAAAACTTAAAATGAGCATCCAAAATAAAAGATTAAAATAAAAACGTTGGCTCAAGACTCTAGAAAGTGGGATTGATGACGATGCCCAGGCGAGTGGGAGTGCGATGACCGGCGACCCTCTTCAATGTGCATTTTGGCCATCATCATCACTTTCAGCATCTGTGCATACGCCCCTTTCAGGCGCGCGTGGATTTAACAATCCGACGGCCCGCATTTCGTTGTACTTTTTCACGTGGGTTAAACAAAAGTGCTGGGAATTTCCCCTTTCTTTCTTCTTAAACAAAAGTGCTGGAAATTTCCCCTTTCTTTCTTCTCTCTTGCCGGCTCATTCTCCACTCCCCCCACCACCCACACCTCACACCCCTCCCGTGTCACAGTCCCCATTGAAGCCCCTTTCTTCTCAATCCAAATTTCATCAGGTATCCATTTTCTTAGATGTTTTCTTGGTCATTCTTGAATTCGTTCAGTAATGTCTTTAACTTTGTTTGAAATGGGAATTTCATTGCTGATTCCGTACTTTGTTTTCTCCAAACGGGTTTGTGAAGAGACATGCAAAGGGATTCTTCTAGGTAATCTGCTGTAGCTTAGATCTTGGCTCTTTATTTTGGGTTTTTAGGCCTTTCCGGAAAGTCCCTTTTCTTACTTGGTGCTCTATCTCGTTCTGTACTCCTGGATTGATCCCTTTGGGTGGTTCTTTTATGGCTTTGGTTGAATTGCCTGGCCAATTTGTTTTTCAGGTGTTGAAGAACACTCTTTTCTCCCCCCGCTTTAGTTGCATGTTTTTCTTGGGCCCGTAGCTTTACTTTTTATTTATTTTAAGATGGCCTTTTGTGTTTCTCTGTAAAGTTTGGATTATTTTGATGATGTATGTGGGCACTGTTTTGTTCTTTATGTTTTTCCTGAGTTTTGGTTTGGTTTGTTTTTTTTTTTTTTTTTTTTCAAGTTGTATAGATTCAGTGTTGATTATTGGTTTTAAATGTTTGTTTATTTTACTTACATTTGCTCATTTGTTTGTACTAAATTTTAGAACGTTTACATGCAATTCATTTTCACCTCATTGTTATTACTGTTATTTTTCTCTTACTTTTGCAATAATATCTGCCTTGCTGATTATGATCAGTGTTTTCTTAATTCCTGCTACTTGTGTTTGGCTGGTTTTGGGAGAATGTAGTTTTCCCCTGTTAAATTGAGTTTCGGTTCAGGTCTATAAACTTGCCCGTTAGTTATTACTTCAACTTTGGAGTTTATGGTACAATTGATGTTCTGTTCAGTCCTTAAAGATGTCCATTCATTTATGATAATTTTGATTGAATGCAAACTTCATATATTTTTCTACAGATACCTAATTGAGAAGGATCACACATACAGTGGACAATAAATACAACCTTACGAGAGTTTCTGTAGCTTTATTCTGGAAATGAAGAGGTGATTTATGTTCGAACATATTCTTATTGGTACTCTGAATTTAATTGTTCACTACCTTAAAACTGTTTGTAGTTATGAAAGCAAAATTTTGCTACATTTCAGATCATTAGCCTGTTAAGCTTATGTATAAACTCTGAAGGAAGCTACATTTCACATTAGAAGGGGACAGGTGTGCTATAAGAAGTACGGTTTCCTCTCTCTTTTTCAATATAACAATCTCTGTTTGAGCTATGTGAACGAAACTCTATGCTTTTAAAATTCCTTTAAGATGGTTTAAAGTGCCGGAACACATATTATATGCTTAGTAACAGGTTGTTCTTGTTCATAGAAACCTAAAAATCTTCCAAGTGTGTTTCCCTATGAAGTCTCTCGATAGGTACCATGATTCTTAAGCCAGGAGATCTGATTCCTTGAGTTTAAATTCATCTGTCAGTTTCAGAACGACTAGATATCTGCTATTAAGAAAAGAAAACTAAAATGCAATTGGTTTAAGATTGAAATTATGTTAGTAATTAATAATTCCTCCGAATGTAATCTGCTGTTGGCTAGTAACTTAAACTTCAAGTCCTATCTCTTACTTTAGGATTTAATTTTCTTACACACTTTTTGCTTGGACCTGCATATTGGTGCCATGTTGAGAACTATACTTGCAGTAGAATCCTATTTCTTGTTTGTGATTTTCATTCTATCAAAGGAAAGGTGCATTTATCATCCTGCTAAAAGTGGGAAGAAGAAAGTCTTGCATGATAGAGGTCTAAAAGTATATTCCTGCTGATTCAGTTTCTTTCATACGGTTTTGCTCAAATTATCATTTTGTAATAGCTTTTGTACCTTGACTAATTAGTATACTGCTAATGGTTTGTGGTTTTCATTCTGACCAATTGTTGAGGCTTTATCACTCTTCCTGCTAAAAACTGTAAAAGAACAAAGACCAAGTTAGAATTTTATGGGAAAGAGCAAACAAACAGTTTAAGAATGTTGACACAAGCAAAATTCAAAGCAAATTGGTAGTTTGAAGGTTTTTCTTAAAGCACTGGAAATAATTGATAATTGTGGTTCAGGTTTTGTTGTCCTGCTATCCGATGGTAAAAATTGTTTGAAACACTCCGTTTTTACCAACTGGAAACTGAAAGAAGGGGGAAAATCAGCTTCCAAGTTTTGCAAGAATTTATACCAGAACTGACAAAGGAGAAAAGAGGAAGTTATTGAATGCTACTGCCGGAGCTGCTACAATTGCATAGGTAATTTCATTTATGGTGGAGCATGGGGTCAACCTTTTCCAATGAGGTTCTTTTATTATTTTCTGAAACCTTTATTGGCTATTGTTTGAAACAAGCTAAAGGAATACAAAATTTTGAAAAGTAACAAGTTTAATTTCTACCAGTTCTGGAGCAGCTGAAAATTTGGGTGTTTTTCAAAATGCGGGTATCTTCTATTTCATCTGAATTTCCATTGGAAATGCTATCATTCTTGTTCTAAAGACAATATGTGCTTTGTTAAGCATCTTATGTATCCTTTTTGCTTTTCAAAAATAACTAAAGGCAAGGTCCTATTCATTGCTGAAATGGACGATGCCTGATGTAAGATTCTACTAAATTAATGATAATGATTTGGGAAATTTAAAGTTGTGCAAGTCTTTGATGTTTTTTTGGCTTGTGTTTAAGTTATCTTCCTTTAATTTGTCTCTGCATAAATAAGAGAAAAGGGGAATAGGAGCTTGTTACTGAGTGCAATGTGAGAGAGTAAGGAGTCTGTCAAATGAATCCTATTAGTAAGGGTCAAGGGATGACTGTTTGGCACATTGTTATTTTTCAATAAAATTTCAGAACTGAATCTCTTTCTGTTGGTTTTATTGAAGACCAGAATCTGTTCATACCACCCTGAAGATTTTCTATCACCTGTTGTTACTATGAAATTTTGGTATCAGAGATGTTTCATATTGTTGCTGTTGAATAAAATTTCAGCATTGCATCTCTTTCTCGGAGACTTATTTGAAGACTAGAAATTGTTTATACAACTCTTGCAAATTTTTTAAATCTCGCTTGTTATATCAAATTCTGTTTTCCGAGATCTTTGCATGCATTGGCACACAGTTTAACAGCTGCTAGCCTTAGGCTTAACCTTATAAAAAAGGTTAGATGGATGAATCACAATGGATAAGTAGATGTGCTCTAGTTCACTTTGAGTTTAGAGACCTTGGAGTGTAGGAACAGTGCAGAAGCAAAAAAGTTTGGGTGACTAATAAAGACTGCCAGGAAGAATTTTGATTTAAAGCTTTGTTTATGGAAGAAAATGTTTTCTTAGACTTGTTTATGAATGAGAAGACAAAGGTTTAGCTGTTAAAGAATGAGAAATCTTGTGGAGACCATGCTGAAGTAACTTGGCAGCCTGAACCTGTTTGGAGAAGGGTGCTATCATAATTTTTTTTTAAGAAGCCACTTTTTTGGAAAACTTTTAAGTTTTAGTGCTATGTGCTTCTTTATGAGCTTGAATCCTGATTTTGGTATTGTAGACATTCGGAGTTTCTAGAAACTTTTTCCAAGTATATTTGGCCTTTAATTCCAATCCATTAACAGGGATCTGCCTACTTTTGCCGTGCATACATGATTTTGGGTTCTTTAAATTTAGAACGTTGCTCTGTAATAAATCTGGGATTGAATAGTGAACTTCCACCTCTGCTAAGTTGTCAAAGTTCATAATCATAGTTTTTAGTTGCCCATAGTGCATTGTAGAACAAGTCCTGTAAGCATAGCACATAGTGAGGAGTGTGCTGGTTTGAAGGAAAGTGCACATAAGATCTTTTGGGCATGTCTGCAATGAAAATTTTTATACTAGGAAGAAGAGGAAGGCATGGACCATGCTGAATACAACAGAGATGCCTTACTCGTTCTGAGAGTAATAATCTTTAGTAGTAGAAAAATCATAGTGACTAGTGTGGCATTCATACATACTATGTATTTTTACCAGACATTTACTAAATGCCACATCATTCATTGTGCTAGATTTTTGGAATTGCTTGCCTGTTCTTTTGCTTGGGTTGAGTCCCGGTTTGAGTCCCGGTTTGAGTCCAGGACTCAACCCAAATGGGTTTGTGCCCAAAACAAAGAAACAATGTTTTCAGCCCAAAACTTAAAACACATATTCCACCGCCACCCAGTCCGCCCCTCCGCCGCCGCCGCCTCACCGCCAGCACCGCCGCCCTAAACCTAAAAATCCAATTCTTCTTTTTTTTGTTTCATGTCAATTTGGAATTGAATTCCAAATTTCCCCAAATCCCCAAATAGAATTGGAAGTGAACTAATGTTTCAATTTTAAATTCAATTACAAAAAAAGAGAGCTTGAGGCAGGAGGAGGAGGAGGAGGAGGAGGAGGAAGAAGAAGAGGAAGAGGAGGAGGAAGAAGAAGAAGAGGAAGAGGAGGAGGAGGAAGAAGAAGAAGAGGAGGTCCGTCGCCTCACCGTCGGCGGCATGAAGAATTTTGAGCGGAGGCTTCGGCGGCCGGATGAAGAAGAAGAGGGCCTCTGCCGACGGGAAGAAGAAGAAGAGGAGGTTGCTGGCGGATGCGGCGGCTGGAAGAAGAAGAAGAAGGAGGCAGCGGCGGTGAGATGAAGATTGGTTTTAGTTTTGGGTTTGATTTCTTGGTAAGAAACATGAGTTTGGTTTTGATTTTGGGTTTGAACCCAAAAAAACTCAAACCTAGGTACAGTTTTGCCATAAAGAACAGGCCCTATATTATCACTGTTCTGCTCGAATGCACAGCTTAATTTGATGGATAGTTTACATGACTATATTCATTATCTGTGGACTTAAAAACGTGTATGTGTAGACTTACAGAAGTAGAACAGAATTAATGTGAAGAAGAAGCATATGAGAGTGCTAGTTGATTTTGGAAGTCAGAGGTTATTGTGTTAGTAAAAGTATATAAGTTGTATTTTTAAGTTCTGCCTAAAGACTTCAGACATGGTAGAATATTACCTGGGGACTTAGAAAACATTTTCCTGCTAAACATTCTGCAAATCTGATTCTAGCATTCCAGATTACCTAAATCTATAAGATGTACTAATGCAGCAGCAGGCTACAAGTGAACCATTTGTATGATATTACTGAACATTAAAGTGACATTGATATATTCCATAATCTGTTTTGACAGTGGAGGTTTCTTTTCTTTTCCTTTCAAAATCTGCATCTCCTGTGTCAAATACCTGTAAACCATTGTTTACTTCAAGATTTAAATATATAGCTCTGTTGTGCAGTTCTTTTACTATTATTGTTGTTATTATTGTTTTAATATTGGTTTTCTTTTTTTTGCTGTGGTTTGTTGAGTCCACTACTTGTTTGTCTTTTTGTCGGAGGGGTCAAGGGTTCTCTCTTTAAGAGAGAGGAATATGGGTCTTTCATTTAAATATTGAGGGTGTAACTTGGTTCTTCATTTCTTTGTAGCCTGTGAAGCTTTATGAATTTATTAATGAGACTGGATGGTTTGTACCCTTAAGCATTTGTTCAAATAGCATTTTTCTTTTTAGATTGGCACAATTTACAAAAGTTTTCCCTATGCAGCAAGGTTGCTGAGAGTTTTTCTCTTATGGAAAATGATGTGATTGTGGAGGTGCATGCAAGCTAGTTTATGGTATTTTCCTCTATGCTTTCTTTTTTCTCTCTTGGTTGGTCATTTTATATTTTCTGTGTCTCTGAGCTTCTTTTTTTTCTCTTTTTTCTTTTCTTAATGTTATTAGGCTATGTTTGTCCAGTCTATTGCTTTATGTTTGTTTTTGTTACACCGTTTTCTTCTATTTTCTTTCTTGGTGGAGAGTGGGGGGATCAGGAGTTGGGGGAAATCTCATCTACATATGGTGTTTTGATTGTTGGAGTTGTAAGAGTTCTTTTCTTGTCTGTTTTTTTTTTTTTTTTTTTTTCTACAGTGAGGAGATATAATACCCATCTTCTGTATCATTGTGCCAAGTATATGAAAGAATAGATGTTTTCAGTGGCTACTTCATAATAAAGGCCCTGCGAAGATTTGTTTGCTGAATATTTGATTTCATTGTACATAAGAGGCTGGTGGATAATAAATAGGATAATGGGATCGCAAGGGGGTGTTGGTAGTAATGGAATTGGTGGAAGCCAAACCCAAGAGGCAAAATCTGGCTCACTTGTTAGGCAAGGATCTTTGTACAGCCTCACTCTTGATGAGGTTCAGCACCAGTTGGGGGATTTGGGGAAACCTCTAAGCAGTATGAATCTTGATGAGCTTTTGAAGACAGTTTTTACTGTCGAAGCTCATCAAGGAATTGCTGGTGGCGATTTTGTGGTGCATCAGCATGGTCAGCTTCCTTCTGCTTTAAATCGACAATCAAGTCTTACACTGTCTAGGGATCTAAGCAAGAAGACTGTTGATGAGGTTTGGCAAGATATTCAACAAGGACAGAAAAGAAACAATCTTGAGAGAAAAGCACAGGAAAGACAAATTACTTTTGGTGAAATAACTCTAGAAGACTTTTTGGTGAAGGCAGGAGTGGTAGCTGAACCTGCCCCAAAAAAGAATTCTTGTTCAACTGCAGGTGTGGATGCAATGACACTTCCACAGCAGATTGTTCCACCGCAAGCTCAATGGATGAATTATCAGATAACTTCAATTCATCAGTCACCACCACAGCAGCAACAGCAACAGCAGCAACAACAACAGCAACAGCAACAGCAACAGCACATCATGTCTGTGTTTGTGCAGGGCCATCCAGTTCAACAACCAATTAGCATTGGTTCAAATCCAATGATGGATTCTACTTTTCCTGAAACCCAAATATCCATGTCCCCATCTACTTTGATGGGAACATTGTCGGATACGCAAACACCTGGAAGAAAGAGGGTTGGTTCTGGTGATGTGATAGAAAAGACTGTTGAAAGGAGACAGAAGAGGATGATCAAGAACAGAGAATCTGCAGCCCGTTCACGAGCTAGGAAGCAGGTAGTAATTGAGTGGCTTAAGGTTTCTTTTAAAACCCCAAACCATCCCCCCCCCCCCAAAAAAAAACAAAAACCCCTCATGTTTTTTCATTTTCCTTTGACATTTTTCTGTTGATGGGCAGGCTTACACACATGAGCTGGAGAACAAGGTTAGTCGCCTAGAAGAAGAGAATGAAAGGCTCAAGAGGCAGAGGGTATGTTTATAATATCTTAGAAAAACTTCAAATTAGGAGCCTTGTCTCCCTACCTACATTGTTTTTCCATGCTATAGTTCTTGTTATGCATTATTGAAAATGAATATATATCATCATTTAATCATTTTTAGAGCTATTTGCTCATAGTTTGTAGAGTCTGTTGGTTGACAGAATGGAAAGTATTGTGATGGATTGCATAGCTATTTATTTATTTATTTTTTCATGGGGAAAAATTCTGTGTTTCAAGCAAAATAATTGGGTCATTGTTTTAGGTTGTTCTGATTCTATTAGCAAGTCCATAATGTCCAGTTGGAATTGTTTCCTCAATGCTCCAATAATGTCATTGGTGTAAAGCTTCTCGAGCTTTTACATTATTTTTTTATCTATTGCTCTCGCACTTCCTCAGTATGAATGAATTCAATTTTCAACAAACATGTGGGATTCCTGCCCATAAAGATTGTAACATTGAGATTCACTCTGTTTCCGTCCATCTGATGGTAGTTTGGTGCTGATGGAAATCAGAAGGTTCTTTTTAACGTGCAGAAGTTCGCTAATCTTACTGCTTTTCTGTTACTATTGTATTTGTAGGAGATGGAGAAAGCATTGCCGTCTGCGCCACCTCCGGAGCCCAAGTATCAGCTGCGCAGAACAAGTTCTGGCCCTTTCTGAGTTCCGTAAACAAAATTGAAGTCATGTTGATGCGACTTATCAGTAACTGGATTTCCAATTCGTGTAAGCGCATTTCATCCTCCCACCATGGAGCCAATATCATCTCTTGAATCATCAATAGCTGGGACTGCAGTCCGGTGCTTTTGTCATCTCCCCTTGGCCATCTCTGGCTTCATGAGTTTCTTTTTGTTCATTTTTGGTTTGTACATTATATAGTCTTAACCTGGAGGAAGTTTTATACTTTTTTTTACAATAGATGGGGATAATGTGATACATGATTTTAACAGTTTTACCTTCTCTAATGTGTTTATATTTAGGTGAACAATGGCTTTCTTTGTAGTGTTGTAATTGTACTGGTTTTGTATTTAGGTAAAATAGTACAGATAGCCGCCCAAGGTTTAACTAACGTTTGATAATATATTTTCACAATATACAATTGTAGTTATAATGTAAAGATGCAAAACACAAAAATGCAAATGTTGAGTGGGAAGGAAAGGAAGAGAAGAAGGAAAAGATTTTAAATCTTGAGCTTAATGATAGAAAAGGACTAATCACACGAACCTCGGTTGGAAAAGTTATTAAATTTTGAATACTGCTAATATTGTCCCATGATTCTTTAACATTATTAATACTCCTAGTAATTTTAGGGGTATTATTAATCGGAAAAAGTTGAGGGAGAGTTAGATGACTAGTAATATTTTTAAGGTAATAGTAGTTTTGTGAAACCTTAGATAAAGGAGATGTAGTTAACCCCCCAAAAAGAAAGGATTCTGACAAACTTATTGTTTCGAGATGCATTTCACACTTAGATACTAGTATCGTTATTCATTAAATTGTTATACCCTAACTTAGTTAGGGCATCTAATGGTTTGGTTAGGATATACGCAACGGTGGATTATTAGACAATCTTTGTCTAAGGTGTGGGCCATTTTGGCCCAACCATGGACCAAACTTTGAACAAAAACTGTCCAAGGTTTATGGTCTGGACTGAATAGGTTTTTATTTATTTAATAGTTTTTAATTATAAATATTGTGTATTAAAATTAATTATATATTTTTTTACTCAAAAATTTATGTTATTTTATTTTTAGATCGATAATTATAATCATATAAATAATTTATTTTTTATATAATTGCACATGTTTTCAAGAATAAATACATTATTAGTTGCATAGAAAAATAAAATGTAAAATATTTTAAATTTTAAAATGCATTAATATAAAATACATCACACATAATAATACAACATAATTGAAAAAACAAAAAGTCACTAAACCAAACATAAATTTCTAATAACGACAACTTACAATACTAAATAACACAATTGCTAAAACTCGGGTAAATCACTCCCTAATCCGGCGTAATAATCATTGAATAGGCCGATGCATTTAACGGATTCTGAGATCCTTGCCCTTCCTCTCGAGGTCGATTTGGTGGAAATGATTGAGATCCTTCTCCTTGATCTGAAAATGTTTGCGATCCATGTTGGGCATGCATTCTTTTTTACATTGTTTTAATTTGTTCACCATCAACAAATTCCCGCATCAATGGATCAGATATCGAATTCAAATCCTTAAAAAAAATTTTGTTTTCTTCCTTGAACATTTCAACATCATTACCTTTCTCCATCGCATTTGCAATTCTTTCATTGTGTTTCACAAGGAATGTCAAATTTTCGTTAGTTTTTTCTTTAGTTTGGATTTCTTCACTCCGAGGGGTCGTTTGTTTGAAGTTGTACTGCTGTCAAAATCAGTGATATTAAGATCAAACGAAGGCACATGAGGAGATGAAGGCGTATGAAAACCTTCCTCGGAGTGCTGTGTTTGAGATGAAAGAATATCAACATTTTGTCCGGACGTATTTTCAGTATTATCATTGCCAAATTTCTGAAAGTCTTTCATAATGTTCCATACATGGCCAAATTTGAAACTCTTTTCGTATTTGTGATCTTGGGGTAACCATCGTTTTGGCACGATCTAATTGTTCGAAAATATTAAAAAATTAAATAATGAAAACAATGTCAATATATCTAAAAATATAATATAGATAATATTTAGTTACTATAAAACACATATAAAGAAAATTATTTACAATAGTTTGCTCAGATGCTCCACTCCAATTCAATTATTCGACTCGTCGTATGCAACCCCTCTTTTTGGATATCGCACTCAAAATGGTAGTCATTCTTTTTCGCAAAGAATTTGGCGGTCGATAACTAAACCCGGAATTTGTATCTACATTGTACACGTTTGCAACTCTTGACCAAAATTGATCTTTCGATTGGTTGGTTCCTATAATTGGGTTTTGTGAAATGTCAAGATAAACATGGCACAAGTGTTTATCTTCTGCGTGTGAGTATGAGGATTACTCGAACTCATTTTGTTTTGAGAGTTCAAAATGAGATGAAAAGATGAGTGTGTTATCTCAATATGTAGTATGTCCTTTTATAAGAAAAATGTGTAATGTTTTTGTGAGTTCATGCATTTGTCCCGTCAGTTTTTTTTGTTGGGTGGTGTGTAAGTGAGTCATGCATTTGTCCCATCATTTTTTTTGGAGTGGTGTGTATGTAAGTGCACGCATTTATCTTGTCATTTTTTTTGAGTAGTGTGTAGGTTAGTCCATGCATGCATTTATGTTGTCAACTTTTTTTTTTTCGGAATTGATATTTGCAGCGACGGTTTCGATATTTGCAACGATATTTTTGCGTGAAAAGATCGAAATGCCCTTGGGGTAAAAAAAAATTTAAAAAATTAAAATTTTTCAATCTGTTGGAATAATTTTTTTTACAAAAGTGTCGCTGGTCACACTTTTGGCCAAAAGTGTCGCTGGCGACATTTTTGCACAAAAGTGTCGCCGGTCGCCGGCGACACTTTTGCACTTTTTTTTTAGTAGTAGTAGGAATGAAAATTTAATTTATTTTAATTTTTTTTCTCCAAGAGCATTTTAGTCTTTTTACAAAAAAATATCGCTGCAAATATCGATTTCGTCGCTGCAAATATCATGCCTTTTTTTTTTGTGTGGAGTAGTGTTTAGGTTAGTCCATGCATGCATTTGTCCCATCAATTTTTTATTTTGAGTAGTGGTATGAGAGTTCATGCATTTGTCCCGTCAAACTTTTTTCTGTGGAGTGGCGTGTATATATTTCCATGCATGCATTTGCTCCGTCATGTTTTTTGGGATAGTGTGTAGGTTAGTCCATGCATGCATTTATCCCGTCAACTTTCTTTTTGTGGAGTAGTGTGTTGATTAGCCATGCATGCATTTGTCCCATCAATTTTTTTTGGAGCAGTGGTATGAGAGTTCATGCATATTTGTTCCGTCAATTTTTTTTGTGTGGAGTGGCGTGTATATGAGTCCATGCATGCATTTGTCCGGTCATTTTTTTTGGAGTAGTGTGTAGGTTCGTCCATGCATGCATTTATCCCGTCAACTTTCTTTTTGTGGAGTAGTGTGTAGGTTCGTCCATGCATGCATTTTGTCCCATTAATTTTTTTTTGGAGTAGTGGTAGAACATTTTGTATAAGCAATAGGTGTGAGATTACATTATAAATAGGTATAACATCATCAGAAGTAATTATTTACTCAATTCATTATCTAAAAAATGAGTTATATCATTGGAGGTATATCAAATTCATCTTTGTCAAACTCCGATGATGATAACAATGGTGGTCGTGCAAGAAGAGCACTGATTGTTCAATCAATTTCAAATAATAATCAAATAATGTTCAACTCTATCAATGAAGAAAACACCGAAGGACGCTTTCGGGGCTCAATTCCTGGTCATATCACTGTCAACCGTAAGCGAGAAGCTGCTACTCGTAATCTATTCAATGACTACTTCAAGGAAAATCCTGTTTACAATGAAGAAAAGTTCATAAGAAGATTTCGTGTGAGTAAGAATTTATTCCTTTGTATTTTAGATGGTGTTACTAATCATGACAACTATTTATACAAAAATGAGATGCAAGTGGAAAACTGGGTTTGTCAAGTTTGCAAAAAATAACTGCTGCATTTTGGGTACTGGCGAACGATGCGAAAGCAGATGCATTGGATGAATACCTTAAAATAGGGGAATCCACTGCTCTTCAATGTGTGAAAATTTTTTGTCGTGCTGTGGTCGAGGTATTTGGAGGCCATTACTTACGATCACCTAACCGGAGGATGTTACCAGCCTTCTTCGTATTGGTGAGTCTCGAGGTTTCCCGGGATGCTGGGTAGCCTAGATTGCATGCATTGGAGGAGGAAAAACTGTCCAACAGCATGGGCCGGACAATTTTCTGGTGGCTGTAGTGGACATTCAACAATTATTTTGGAAGTTGTAGCTGATTATGAATTTTATATGCCATGCGCATTTTGGTGTGCCTGATTCGAACAATGATATCAACGTCTTAGAGTCTTCCAATCTTTTTCCCAACCTAGCTCAAGGTATTGCCCCTCTTGCATCTTATATCGTACATGAAAAAGAGTTTAATATGGGATATTGTTTAGTTGATGGTATTTATCCAAATTGGGCAACACTTGTTAAAACTATTCGTTACCCCCGGTAGTCTGAAAAATAAATATTTTGCAATGAAACAAGAATCATGCCGAAAAGATGTTGAGTAAGCTTTTGAAGTGCTCCAGGCACGCTTTGCCATTGTTGCTTCACCTTCGCGATTTTGGCAAAAAAATATTTTACGTGATGTTTTGAGTGCTTGTATTATTATGCATAATATGATAATTGAAGATGAGCGTGATGAAAATGTCCCAATTATAGAAGAAGGTGAGGTGTTGACTCCAGATGTTCAACGACTCCGAGATGATAATACCTGATTCCGTGAGTATCTTAATGGATACAGACAAATCAAGGACAGAGATGATCAATTTGCACTCCGAAACTCATTAATTGAACAGTAGTGTGAACGACAGAGCAATTCAGAAAATTAAACATCCACGATACAGATATTAAATCTAATCGTTTCGTGATGTTTTCGCATAATTGTTTGTGCTTTATTGTATATTAAATATCATTGACTTATATTTAATTATCTAACAACTCTAATATGAATATTTTAATTTTTATTTATATATAAAAAAATTAGAATCACAAAATTTATTTCATTTAAAAATAATTATTTTCTTATATAAGGACAACTATATGAAATGTATGTAATAAGTTAATTTGACTAATGATATTCTAAATTAAATGTAATGAATGTATAATATTTTAATAAATATATTTTATATGTAAGATTTGGTCCAAACTGTTGGGATTGGAGATAGGTTTTTTGGTTCGGACTAAAATAGACTAGTCCAGAATTTGAACCAAACTGTTGGAGATGGTCTTAAGATTTTGGACCAAATCTTGGTCCGGACTAAAAATATATCCCAATTTCAACAGTTTCGACTATATCTTATTCCAAAAGTACTATTAATTAAAATATAGTATATTTATTCAGTTTAATTTATTTATTATTATACAAATTAATTTATTACATAGTATGTCTCTTCCATTAGAAGAGTCAACTTTCAAAAATATTTTTATTCCAATAAAAGAGTCAACTTTTAAATTTTTTTGCCTTACCAATATAATCATGTGTGGTCCACAATCACTCCATACTTAAAAAGTAAGATATGAATGGAACAAATGGTGTTAAAGTAGCTATTTTAGGTGTTGTACCATAACATTCATTATAAGCTATACATGAACCAAATTGGACTTTTCTAATGGAACGGAGGAAGTACAATTTATATATTGGTTCTTATATTACAAAATCAAAAATTTAAAAATTTTCTGATTTTAATACTTTTATCTTTGATCAATAATAAATACACTCGAAATATAAATGAACATAAATTTTTAAGTAAAAAATTATGTAATTCATTTTAATACACAATATTTATAATTAAAAATTACAAAATAAACAAAAAACTTATTTAATATATTTATTTTTAAAATAATAATTATTTTTGTTTTGAATAAAATATTAATAAATCTTGGACCATTTTTTGGTCCAAAGTTACTGTAGTTGACTATATATGTCCATGTCCGTAACAATACCATTAGATCCAAAAAATAGTTTACTGTTAGAAACATTTTGGTTCAAAATGGTCCAATAAGGCACCTTTGGATATGGTCTTGGGCGTCAATTTATTAAAATGTTGAAATCTTAATAAGGTGTGTGGATCTAAGAAAAGAAGAAAAAGAAAGGAAGAAAAAAAAATGTTGAAAGAAATATCTCTTTGCTTGTAGGAAGAGAATGCACAGGCTATCTCCAAGGGTGGACTATGTCATGATCTAGGGGCTACAATAGAAATAGGTAAAGAAGGTGAATTAGTTGTAATAACTAAGAAATAGTGCTGGCATGCCACAAATAGAATTTAGAAAGGGAAAAGAAAACTACCCGTCAAGTGAGGGTGGCGGGAAAAGTAGCCAAGTGATATTTTGTATTCTAAAAATTCTCTCTCGAAATTCAATCAAATATCCCTCTCTTTTTAGATTATTTCCTTCTCTCTTTCTCTTTAATTACAAACTCTTGAAGTCCTGAGACTATGAGTCCAAAGTGGCCTAATAGACAATCAGTCTTTGGACCAACTTGGTCCAAAGGTGAGGGTCTGGACAAGGTATGGTCTTTGGACCAAGTTTGGGTCCAAATTTTTGTTTATTCTTTATTCAAAAAATATATATTTATATTTAAAATATATGTAAAATAAATAAGATTTTTATTATTTGATCATTTTAATTATTAAAATGTTATGTATTAAATTGACTTATATACATTTTTACTCATCATTTGTGCGAGTTTATTTTTTACTCAAAATTCATGTCAATAATTTATTTCTAATACAAATAATATTATTTGTAACCACATGTTAGAATCAGAAAATTTATATATGCATTTTCATATATTAAAGTTAATCGTTTCGTGATACTTTTTTCATAATTGATTGCCCTTTATTGTATATTAAATCTCATTGACATATAAATAATTATGTAACAATTGTACCTTACCAAATGTTTCGAATCTGTGATTCCCATTGAAGCGTATACTCAGGGGTTGGGTGCAGGGCGAACGACTTTAAAGCAGACTTCGTTAGATAGAGAAGATCACCAAGATTTCATGATCCACTCTCGAACTTATTCCAATTCCAAGAACTTGAATCGGAATCGGTATTGATATACCGGATTGAAGCTCTCTTATTGAATTGCTCATTCAATGAGCATTATCAATATTATGCCTCGAAGAGGACTCGACCCTCCACACTACTGAATGTATTTATTTTTATTTATTATATAAAAAATTAGAATCACAAAACTATTTAATTTTGTAAAAAGAATTATTTTTAATATAAGAACTACTACATGAAATGTATACAATAAATTAATGTGTATAATGATATATAAATTAAATAGAATAAATATGTAATATTTTAATGAATAGTACTTTTGGTACAAACTATTTAAATTGGGGGTAGTTTGTTTGTTCGGACCAAAATGGATTGATCCAGAGTCCGGACCAAATTGTTGGAGATGGCTTTTCAGGATCAAGAAAGATCCTGAAGAATTTAGAAAGGAATTCGGGGGATTAAAAATAATTGAGATAAAATAGAGAGATATAGAAAAAAAATTGAGAGAGAAAGAGTAATCAAAATTTCATTATCCAATCCTAATCCCCTAATGAGCCTCACATCGATATTAATAAAATATACTCACTGACCACCTCCTACTATTATAACTGTGCCCCAACATTCATGAATATTAAAAGTAAACCCCAAAATCATGACTTACGACTGTGAATATTATACCTTTGAATGACATGTTAATTGTTGGATATAGGAAAGTCGCCTAGGCCAAGCAGGCCGAGACCAGCTTAAGCCGACGTCCTCGAACAAAAGATGGCCTGCGTGTTAGTGGACCTTTGATGCGGGACCGGTACAAGATTTAAGAACCCGTCAACGAAGGACGCGTGTCGCACTCTGACTAATCCATCATGCGAATCGAGGAGGCAGTTACTGAAGGATTAGAATAGATCCTCTCACGTGAGGAAGGACGCGTCACCCGATGACATGGCACGACCCTCCTTTCCCAGCCTATTAATATTCGATCCCTAGACCAACTGAAAGGTATTGAATTTCATATTAGTCTTACATTAGATTTCTCTATTCTATTCTGACTTAAACTTTGGAGTGGAGTCGGTGATTTAGTCCCAAAAGCAAGAGCAAAGGCGGAGGGACGACGTCAGCGAAGGTTGGCGCTAATCGGGGATTCAACAATAGGCGCTCACCGTGGGGAGTGTTGTTGCCAGCAATAGTAAGCTTGGCTGATACCAGTCGTTCCAAAACATGGAGAAGATCATGATGCACCGGACGAGGTCCAGACTTGACTTCGTTATCCCGAGGAATGTGGTTGACAGGAAGATTGGCAGGTCAGGCCCCAACCAAAAAAATACTTATTCCTCCACTCGTGACTGGAAGTCTTCATCTATGAGATTAGAGCCAGAGCTTTGGTTCGTTTGGACACATGATACTAGTCCGGATTGTGCCCCAATTTACTGAAGCAAAACATACATCGAAGGAGCGGCTCAGTGGGAATAACCCTGATCTTGGCACACAATTGGTAAAAACCAACAAGCTGGCGTACTGCTTTGGGGACAAGTTCACAAAGGCTAAACCCATAGTGATTCAGCCAATCGACAAGCCCTTGAGGAGGGAGCCAAAGACCGGGTTCCATCTGGGCCACGTACATGGCAACCCATCTACCGGAGTTCCGATTGGCAGTCTAGTCCTTCACTACAAGAAAAAAGGGCTTTAGTGACGACGCGAAGTCGTCACTAAAAGCCCAAAAATCGTCACTAAACCCTTTAGTGACGACAAACGGGTCGTCAAGTGGTCGCGACAATAGGTCCGTAGCTAAAGGGTCCAGTTTATGCTCATGGGGCATCGATTGGGTTGCGGGGTAAGCACGAGAGGTGTGACTCGTAACACAGAGGAATGGAGCCAATTTTAATTTAGCGCATATTTTTACTGCACATTTTATCCCTAGAAATGAAAGGAAAATTACCCTAAAATTAAGAAGATGGTTAAATATATAAATATTTTTCTTTTCTATTTTTCTTATTGATATTTAATAAAATTGTTTATGTCACATTGGAATAAACAAGAAATAGGGCCATGGCTGCGTCTTGCGTCTTGCGCCTTGCGCAACCTGACAAGACTAGTGTGTATATAGAACCTAGACCCTGTGTATGTAGGGAAGACCACGGGCATCCAGAGAACCTAAACCCTTGATGTCACGTGAAAGGGATAGCCGTGTAAAAATAATAATTTCTCTATAAACACTGACCAACTTTGCAAGAACGTATGTAACCACGTACGTTTGCTTCTCGGAAGATGTGACCAATCTGTACTCCTCCTAGAGCTTGCCGCTGATGCTGAATTATCATAGCTGGGGCGGATCTCCACGATGAAGCGCACCTAAAAACATTTCCCACCAATGATTCTACCTGAATTGCAAACAATCCCTTCTCTACATCGACCGACAACCCAAAGACGAGGGCCAAGGTTTCCGCCTGATAACTCGTGGGATGCCCACATGCACACTGTCCACTAGAACAATATTAAGAAACACCTCCAAATTTACTCACATAATAAATAATTAAAAATATATATTTTTTCTTTTTATCTCCTCTGAACAAATTTCCATAGAACAATTCTCTCAAGGAAAATTTTCGTTTTCTAAAATCAATTAATTTGAAAAACAAATATAGTCTAAGTAGTAATTGTATTTTTATTGTCAGAAGCAAATAACCAATCTTAATTGGTTTTTAGAAGTATAATTTCTTTACGATAAAATACACGCTTAAACTTTTCTTTTAAAAGAAAAAAAAAAAAGAAAAAAAACTCCCTCCGCCCATTCAAAAGTTCACTTTCAAAAAAATTCTTGTTCCATTTAAAAAGTACACATTGAATTTGTTTATATTACATATCATTGCTAATATAATAATATGTGGTGCATAATTAATCTTACGTATAAAGTAAGAATATAATTGCAAAATATGGTTCTACATGATTTATTTTGGGGCATTCTATTTGCAGTAACATTTTTTTGTGAAAAGTCTATTTTGTCCTTAGATATTTAAAAAAAAAATTCCCCATAAAATCTCATACTATTTTGGCAAAATACCACCCAGATCCACAATGGCCGGTATTTTCATACCGCCCAGCATTGGGCGGTATTTGCTGGCAAATACTGCCCATTGTGGGTGGTATTTCATGAAACGGTATTTCATGAAATACTGCCCGTTTCATGAAATACCACCCACAATGGGCGGTATTTCTGAAAATACCGCCCAACATGAGCGGTATTTTCCCAAAACCTCACCCGGGAGGGATTTTTGTCAGAATCCCGTCCATAGGCCCAAAAAACCACCTTTATTTGAAAAAATGTGTAGGTTATTTACATACCGTGTAATATGGATCGTACTCGTGACTATAAAATCAAATGCTGTGTGGTATTTTTTTTTTTTTTTAAGCTAAGGGGTAAAATAGATTTTTCATAGAAAAATGTTACTGCAAATAGTAAAATGGTTACTGCAAATAACAATTCCTTTTATTTTTAAGCGTTGTACCTCACAACCCATAATAAGTTGGATATTTTTCAAAGTGAATTCTTTGAGTGGGACGGAGTAATATGTATACGCCGTAAGTAATATCCAATTCAATTTTCAAAAGTCTAATCTGATAAACAGCAAATATGTGTACGTACTTATGTTAGTTACCTTGATTATTGATCAATGGTGGCACAAATGAGCGAGTCTGGATATTCTGTTAATTTTTCTTTGTGTTGGCTTCTCTATTGAAGGTAAAAGTAATGTTATTTTGTCTTCAGTGGTTGGTTAAGATAAAGAAAAATAAATGAACACACTGATGTATAGTAGGGCAAAAACTTCCCAGAGATTACCCAACTTTTTTTAGTAGTGTATTTTTGCCCACATTAATTTTCCCCTTACTAAATGGGTCACTTTAAGCTATTCAATCAGAAGTTGAAGTTTGATGTGAGGTAAACCGCCATTAGTTCTTGGTTGTTTCTGGTGATTTTTTTTGGGCTACGAAAGTGGATAAAAGAAAAATTGCTGTTCAAGCTCAGATCGATGTATTTTGATACTATTAATCATCGTCATATATAACTTCAATATAAGATTGGACGCAATGGAACTGATGGGACTCATCAACAACGTTTCTACTTAAATTTTAAACAACAAAAGCAATCACCGCAACCAGCGACACCACTGCACATCATGTGCACTTATTTTCAGTACCACCACCAAGACTCAATCGCAACAAATCGATCAATTATGGCAACGCATATGGGCTTTGCAAGATTAGCGAAAACAATAAGTGGCTACAATCGATGATAAAGAAACCAATCAAAAGAGCATTTTTTACTCCAATAAAAGATGAAGAAGTCACCAAAATGGTTGGGTGGAAGCATACATTCATAATGGATAACTGCAAACTATTTGCTAGAAATGAGGTGAAAGCCTCCGCTTCCTGTTGATCCCATCAAGAAAAGCCTAGCTAGCCACACCAATCCATGCCAGGTCTAGTTCCTGTGTTGTCTTGGGCATGAGTCCTTGAAGAAACCAAGTGAAGGCATATTACCAAAATCTGAACTTCTCAAACTCATCCCACTCCATTAATTGTTGGGGTTTTCACCCAACCGCAGCTCAGTACAAGGGAACACATGATTATTGCTTCTCTGAGGAAAACTTATTTCCAGCAGTGACCTTCCACGTTTGATCGGCTGCTAAAGCCTTCCATTTCAAGGATCAAATCCCATCTCGTAGGCACTGAAGGGGCACCCCAGGTTCTGACAGATATACTTTTAAACTCCCGGATCTCCCTGGAAAGCAAAATATTGCTCAGATTTGAAGATTTGTAGACGAACCTGGTGTGGTCTTCTCCATCAAATTTGGGAAAGTGGAGCTTCAGGTTGGTGTTTGGAGGTAAGTGGAGGTTAAGGGCAGTGGCGGTTTCAAGGTGGCCGAAGGAATCTTTGCCCGGGGTGCGGGTCATGCGGACGTAGGGCCTGCAGTTTTGTGAGGATGGACTGCATGGAAGCTTTCGGTTGGTCAAAGTTCGATTCATTATGGGCGAGAATTTAGCTGACATCATTGCAAAATTTCGGTGTGAGTTTTGCCGCGAGTGTCCATGCGGACCATGCCAAACAGTCTTTCATACAGAATGATATGATCAACTGAGAGAATCTGGGAAGGGAGGTATACGAAAGGAAAAGGAAGAGCTTAATTCTTGATGATTTTATTCATGCATACACACTACTATTTATAATAGTATGAGGGTCTAATTAGGACAAGTCTGTGAAGATTAAATGCAGCCTATTAACTAAAAAGAAGGGATAACAACCAAACAGTAAATCAGATGCTAAGCCAATAATATTTCCTGGCAATTCTCCTATCATCGCACCTAGTCTTACTCTTATGCCTAAGACCGACCATGTCTTGTCCTAACTGCATGCTCTGTATTAACAAGATCTTCACTTTCTTTGCTTACAACGTCGACAAGTTCTTTCTTGGCTCCGTGGGTCTTTAACAGATAAGGTCTACAGTAATTGTGATGGAACTTGTAGATAAGCTTATACGTGGTATACTGTTAGTGGATGCCCAGTTAATACAACTTAATTATATTAAGATTGTCCTCACTCCGGAGAAGTATTTTTCTGATAATATACCTTTTTATCTAAAATAAATGCCATTTTAGATTGAGCAACTATTTCCAAAATAAAATAGGAGATGTTGATTAATTATAATGTTGATATATACGTTCTGTTTATGTGAGTATTAATTGGATCACAACTCTGATCCAAGTCTGTTAATACTAGTAAATTACAATAGAGATTTTCTTGTCATTTAAACAAATTTCTTCATTAATTTGAGAAAACTTGTAGGAACACAGTAAATTTAGATATTATAATTATTATCCTTCATGTATTTAGTTTTAGTTCTGCAAGTGTCTATTGATATTCTAGGAGTCCAAAAGTCTAAGAGTCTTTATATTTAATGAGTTAATGACATGTCCTTTCATATTTCAAGAAGAGTCTAGATAGTTCTATTAGTATATTATAAATAGGGAGTCCTATAAAAGGTTAAGCAAGAGTGGAGGATAATGAAATGAATATGAGAATATTATAATCTCCCTCTTCCTAGTAATGATATGAGTATTTGAGTATTGTTCATATTCATATCTCTTTTTATCTAATCTCCAAAAATACTTTCCCTACAACATCAATTGTTCACTTGTTTTGCCTACGCTTTTCGCACTAATATATCAGTTCATATTACGATCCAACAAATGGTATCATAGTCAGATTGAGTCAAGCCAATTTGATTCAAGCAAGACAGGTGGAACATCATCAAATTGAGCCCAGTAAGCTCGTGTCGCTTCTCCCGATAAGTCAAGACCTAGGATTTGTGTCTCCTAAGATCAAAGAAGAATAAAAAAATTGTGTTGGTATATCTCCGGATTCAAGAAAAAGAAAAAGGAATCCGTTGAGAAAAAATTGTTTTCCTCTAGGTTTGAGAAAAGGAAACTTTGAGAAGGTGTGAGCCCAAGTGACTCCACAAAAAGAAAGAAAAGAAAAGAAAAAGGGTGGAAGCGGTAAAAAGAAGGGGAAAAAAAAAAATGAAATCCAGGGGAGAAGAAAATTTTGAAGACATTATTGAAGATTGGAGATGGAGATCGAAGAGTTTCAAATTGTTATGATACTCATGGAGTTACTAGAAAAGTTGGACAATACCATTGATGAATTAAAGAAATTGAAAACAAAGTTCCAAGAAAGAGAAGTTGAAGAATCAAAAAGCAATGAATAAGACTATTGGAGAAAGGCTGTGGCAGACAAAATTCTCACGCAATTGGAGAAGACAATCCAAGAAATTTGAAGAGTTAAAGAAGATGATTGCAAGTTCCAAAGACTTGAGGAAGCGATCAAAATTCAAGGTGAAGAATTTCAAAATTCAAGAAAATAAATATTTAAATTTAAGGGGGATATATATTGGAACACAGTAAATTTCAATATTATAATTATTATGGTTCATGTATTTAGTATTAGTTCTGCAAGTGTCTGTTGATATTCAAGGAGTCCAAAAGTCTAAGAGTCTTTATATTTATCGAGTAAAAAATGAGTTAATAACATGTCCTTTCGTATTTCAAGAAGAGTCTAGTTCTATTAATATTATAAATAGGGAGTCCTATAAAGGGTTAAGCAAGAGTGGAGGATGATGAAATGAATATGAGAATATTGTAATCTCCTCTTCCTAGTAATGATATGAGTATTTGAGTATGGTTTATATTCATATCTCTTTTCATCTCATCTCCAAAAATACTTCCGCTACAACATCAATTGTTTACTTGTTTTGTCTACGCTTTCTGCACTATTATATCAATTTTATATTATGATCCAACAAAACTCTACAACGTCATTTATTTTAGATCAAATGGATTATACAACAAAATCTCATAAAAGAAACTAATTAATGTTAAACAACATTAATTAGTAATTTAAATGCAAAGAAAAAAGTGAATATTAGCACAAAGCATAGAGAAGGAGCAGAAATCCCATGGCTTGTTGCTTTGCACGGTGGCTGCGGCTGTGGCGCTGCAGCTGAGGCTGCGAGTGGTTGTGGTGGTGGCTGCTCATATGATTTCTAATGTGAATCTAAACGTACAGAGTTGGGAGTTGAAAGGCTGAAGGATGGGAAGAGGAAGTGTCAACCCAACCATTTTTCTTTTCAATCCAAACGTAGGGAGATGAAACGTAGATGAAAGAATGACTAGGATGCTACTGATGATTAGGATGCCACATAGCAATGTTTAGCTAACTACAATGAAAGAGTGCATCTTACTATATATATATATATATATACTAGAAGTTGTATGCCGTGCAATGCCCTGCATTTTCCCAATAGTATTATTTGGTTATAATTTTTCTTCGACTTAAGTTTTAAGAGAATATGAAATAGTTTAGAATTTAATTAGTTATACTTATGTTATGTATATGACACATGTTATAAATACATGTAATGTACGTGTGTGTATTAGGTTAGATTACAGAAAAGTATAGGAGTTAGAAATATTGTTCCATCATATAAGCTTATATTTTTTCAACACACACAAGAAGAGATATGAGTAAAAATAATTAATTTTAAGAGATAAGATATGTACAGTTGTAAGCTTATCTAATATAAAATCACCCGTTCAATGTATATGGATAGTTGTAGGTTGCCATTTTTTTGGTCAAAATTTAGAACAATTGTGTGATAGAATAATATTAACAAATATTTTCTGGGGTGCGATGAACAATGCAAGAAGAAACCAAAGAAGTACGAATATTTGTAGAGCACATAGCAAAGGAACAACAATTGAAATCATGAATGGCATTGGCCAATGGCTACCCCACATTTCCACAATTTCCCATAATTATTAGGTGAGTATTCGGTTTACCTGTTATTTAATTATAAGTTAAATTGGATAATAAATAATAAAGTGAAACAAAAATTGAGAAAGCTATCTAGTGGAGAAGATGATAAGTCATCTTAAATTATGAAGTTATAGAGTAAATAATTATGTTGCCAACGTGGCATCCATGTGGCACATAATATAGGATAGATATTGAATACTAATCTTATGTGACAGTCATGTGGCACCCTCAAATCAAGCCTATGTTAGTTTCTATTATATAGGTTAGATATATATATATATATATATATATAGTGTTATTGTCAGAGCAAAAAACTAGGAGTCAGAGCAATAGATTACTTTAATTCCAAAATTACCCTTTACCAGTCCATTCACATATGTTCTAGCTTCTTCGTTTCAAACTTATCGGTATCGACTCTTCCTCCTCCTCCAATTTCTTCTCTTAGCTATTAACCTCCCAAACGCAGAAGCAGAAGCAAAGCATATTGGATTGGTTTCTCATGGCTTTTCTTCTTTTTTTTAATGCTGAATTGTGATAGTTTTTTACATAAATTTACATTAGTTAATGGATATGAGATGGAATTTTCATCGAGAATCGGTTTTAGAATCCAAACCCATATGATCTCCTGGTTTCAGAGATTACTCATATGGACAATATTAAGAGGGGCAAGTACAAGGCAACCACCAGAAGATGGACACAGAAGTTCACAATGGGTCGGTAGTCCTATAGAATAGGGGAGAGAGAATTGAAGTTATGCCTTCTTCTTTGATTTTAAATTTGATTCAAGTGTTAGTGTTAATCTGTATGACTTTCACTCTAATTTATGCAAATTTCGCTCATGGTACAAGTTTTATGAATTCCTCAATTTTATGTTTAGTTTGAGGGAATTTTGGACTCATAAATCTGCATTTTTTCACCTTCATCACCATGTTTCAGTAATTAATTGATAGATGGTCCTTCAATAGTGGGATTCGAGTGAGTAAAGTAATGGAGAAGTTGAATAGTTTATGTTTGAGTGAGTAAAGCGATGGTGAAGATGATCTAGGATTATCGACATAACACACTGATGGCGAAGATGGTTCAGTTCTACAGAGGGAGAGACCATGTATTTGAAAGAAAATGAAAGAAAAAAGAACCGATAAAGTGGGGGAGAGAACCCATAAGTGATAAAGGATAATTTTAGAATTAAGGTAATTTATTGTTCTGGCTCTTACTTTTTGCTTTGACAATAACAGTAGCCTAGTTATATATATATATATATATAGAATCAGGATCCTACAAATATTGAATTTCAATCATTTAGATCATGTGGGTATAATTTTACATATGAAGAGGACTTGAATACAACGAGGTGCAATTGTTTTATTTCCATGATTATTAAATATTTGAGAATTAATAACAAAACCCAGATAGAGGATCAAGATCAAATGCTTGCAGTTGCATGATGATCATCAGCAGAAGATTCCGGCCACATTAAGAAAGGTACATCAGCATTTTCATCACTGCAATAGAGACATGGATGTTGCTTAAACTGGTGCTCCGTCAAAAGCTTCCTGGCCATTGACACCACTTCTCTGTTGGTCAACGGCCGTCCAGAAGAAACCTTTTCCTTCCACAGTACTTGCTGAACGGCGTTGCTGAATGCTCCGTAAGCCACCCCGTTCTCCGAAACCACGTCTGCGGATGTCTCATTTGCCTGACATCCACTCAGAAGAATCCCTTCGTCCTCAGTCAACGGCTTCCGGAAACCCGATTGAGGGAGACGGAACATGAGGCTTGCGTCTTCTCCGAAGATTTCTAGCAAGTGAGTTCCGACATCTGTGGTGTTTATTTTTGTCGAAGATGAGAGATGTTGCAGGACAGATTCGAGTGGAATGGCCTTATCCTTGCCGCTGGGGACTAAAGAAGTCTGATTATTAATGGTATGATTATTATGATCAGAATTTGGTCCAATTTGTTGCTTTTCTTTGTCGATGAGACCTCCACTGTGGCAAGAATCGGAAAGAATAGTCAAAGTTCCTCCTTTTGGAACCTTGTTCACCAGATGTCTGAAATCCACACCTGCAAGTTTGTGCCAAAAGTCCGACCATAACCCAACTTGAGAATTTTTTGTTTTTGGAAACGAATTTTTTTGGAGGAAATTTTCTTTTGAGAAATTGTATAAGGGAGAGATAAAAAAAAAGGTAATGATTATGTTATTTTTTGAATTTATGTGAGTGAAGATTTATAAAAAATTTTAAATTTGAATTTTAAATTTAGTAAAATTTAGTAGAAAATGAGGTTGCTTTTTATGTAAAATTTTGAAGGAAAAAAATGATGAGTTTCCTGAAACGAAATGAAAATAACAGAACCTAATGAGGTACTATGTATGTAAATATGTTCTCCAATAAGTGTAGCAAGAGTTTTTTATTTTAAAAAGTGTCAATTTATAAATTCATAGAGATAAATTTTCATTAATTAATAACATCATGTAGCCATAAATTGAAAGAGGGAAAAAATTAGTAAAAAATTTTATGAATGGCACCTTTGTACTTCTAAAATTTTTCTTGTTGCAATAAGAGTGTTATTTTTCATATTAAATTTTTATACTCTTACTAATACAATTATATATGTGTAATATACCTAATACACAATTAACCAATATTTGAAAAGCAAGCACATAAGTGATAAATCAAACTACCTCAAATTACATATTTCAATCTTTCATGTTATGACTTAAAAAAAAAAAAATTATATTTTTTAAACACGAATCATATATATATATATATATATATATTGGAATGAAAGAAGCAGTAACTAAAGATAAATATATACAATTTATCTCTATCTCTAATAAAGGGTGAATTTCTCACCCTTATTAGAAATCAGAGCTAGTATATCTGGTCAAACTTTATTTCAAAAAATCTGTCTGAATAGTCCCTTATTATTCCAGGGAAGAAATTGGTGAAAAAAGAGAAGGATATATACTTACTGGTTATAAGATTGAAGTCAGTAGGGACAATGGCCTCCTCTTTGAAAAAAGGCAGGAACGTGGACTTATCTATGAGTGTCCCATGGCCGCTATAATGAAAGTATAAAAGATCCCCAGGTTGAGCCTGATCCACCATTCTATGGAGAGCCTTCATGATGTTGGCGCCAGTAGGGATGACCAAACTGCCTGGTTTATCAGTCAAAAGCTCGACGTTTTCTGGACGAAACCCCAACCTCTTAATCAGCACATCCCTCATCGCCAACACATCGTTGTGGCAACCGTGCAACTCATTTCTGGTGTCCGGGTAGTTGCACCCAACCAGAACAGCCAGTTTCTTTCCTTTCTCCACCGCCATTCGATCGGTCGAATCTCTCTTCGATCGTGTATGTCTGTAGGTAAATTGATGATGAGTTTTTGCAACACTACTTGAGGATCGATTTGGAGTCACGTACGTATTTATATTTAGTGAATAGAGGATAGGATCCCACGTACATATATATATATATATATATATATGTATGTATGTTGCCAGGTCTGGAAGCTAAACAAACTTGTGCGCATCGGTTTGTCTTTCTTGTTGGAGACAATGGTTTAGCTTTCAAGCGATGAGATTTACTCGTTTAAGCAACATATATATTTGAAAATTTAACTAACTAATATAAAACAAAAGTACACATGCATAAGTTTCAATTCATGATTCAAATATTAAATCTGAAACAAAATCAACTAGGGAAATTAGAAATGGGAGAGGGAATCGGGGAAATTTTTATGTTTGTTGAAGGAAAAGGGAGGGGGGCGTAGTAAGGAAGAATTTTTTTTTTGCTTTCGTTTTTTTTCTTTTCAGGGGAGGTTGGGGGACACACACACACACATATATATATATATATATATATATATATATATATATGAGATTAATATTTGCTAGAGATTATCCTGATATAAGCTATATCAGAACTCATTACACGTCAAATCACAGATTGCCACCTAATTTTTTATAAATTAATATATTCTAATTATTGTATACTTATCATGTGAAATTACTTTTTACCTTACTATAATTATTCAACTTACCACATAATTTTTTAGTTACAGATCTACCTAAATCTTTTAGCAATATAAAATAAATCATTTGGGATAGTGTAATAATTTTACCATTAATATTCATTTTTAACAAAATATATCGCGTGACTAAGGGGTCACTTATTTGTATATAGTGTATAGTTATTTTAAATTTTTTAATTATTTTTTTTCACTGATATTCTTTTTTAACAAATTAAAACTTATGACTAAGAGTTTACTTATTTGTGTGTAGGGTATAGTTGTTTTAATTTTTTGAGATAAATTTTTTTTCAATGATATTTATTTTTAACAAATTAAATCTTGTGACTAAGGGTTCACTTATTTGTACATAGGGTATAGTTTAAAAAAATTTTAGACAAATTTTTTTCATTTATATTCATTTTTTAACAAATTAAATCTTATGCCTAAGGATTCACTTATTTGTGGGTAGGGTATAGTTATTTTAATTTTTTATATAATTTTTTAATTAAAAAATAGAAATTATAACAAAATACAAGATTAAAGAATCAGAATTATATTTACGATATTAAATATAAAATTACTTTTCATAAGATAAGTATACATATAATTAAAATATATCATTTTAGAAAAAATTAGGTGGCATCCTGTGATTGGATGTCTGATGATTAATGAAATAGCTTATTTCAGGATCATCCTGACAAATATTACTCCATATATATAAAGCTCTTAAATGACATTAATTTTAAAAATTTTATAAAATATGTGTTATTTAAATTTCAAAAACAGTATTTCAAGAACACTTTTATAGAATAAATATTTTAAATTATTTTACAAATTTTTGTTGGCCAAATAAATTATTTTTACTTATAATTAATACACTAAAAATGTTTTTCAAGTATTTGATTAACTTAATGTGAATTCTGAAACGGAAACATACTGTGAGTTTTGAAACTAAAGAATGAAAGGGAATTCGTTTTTGATCCGACATGGTATTGCTGAAATTGGCGATTAACTTAATTTTGGTAAAATATATAGGTTCGCACGATACAAAATTCACAAATAAATAAGAAAAGATTACGAGTTGAGATTGAGAGAAGTCAAAATCATATTTCTTATACTTCAATGAAAGAATTAAAAAATACAACGGTTTTATAAAGAATTCACACCAAATATTGATAAAGCCTTTCCGTAAAGTTAGACAATAAGGAACCAGAAAGAAGCTTACTACATTTTAATTATTGCTGTTACGCAACTACTAAATACGTAATCTTATTAATTTGTGTGTTGCGTCACCTCATGTCAGCAATCACAAGTCACCTAGTTTTTTCATATCTAAATTCCTGTCTCTATAAGCGCATGCTTCAATTATATTGTAACTCTTTTTTTTTTTTTTTTTTTCTCCTTGTTTTTGAGAACTAAACCGATTACTTATATTGAAGAGAACTGGAATTCGCCAGTAACGAATGAGAGACAACATATATTGACCATTTTATTTCGATCGAATTATTTAAAACAATTCATAATTTCAAACTCCTAAAACTAGTGGGGACATGAAGAATAATAGGGGTTCTTCAAGACTTACGAATAACGGGAAGTAAGAAAATTATTGTAGAAAGTAAAATAGAATTGTAGAAGGGAGAAAACTTTTCACAAGTCGCAAAGTTGAAATCTAAGGCGTGTAATCACTTTCTTTAAAGTGTTTAATGCCCCCACTATATGTCTAACAGGAAATTTGGCTACATCACTTTTAGGATAAACAACAAAGTAGACAGTGTTTTGATTGTTTAGACAAAAAAGAAGATGAAATTAGTTGATTTACTTTTTGGTCATTCATCCTCTATTTATATAATTGAAAGGTTGCAAATTTGAGGTATAATCAGCCTATAAATAGATACCAACATCCAATATTCATTTGTTCGGATTCAACACTTCAGCCTCAAGACACATGTTTCGGAAGAAACAAAGTAGTCGCATCTTTTAGATTCTTCTGCAGTACATGCCATGTCTTGTGTGAGTCGCGCAAAGCTTCGCACGGCACAATTTCCCTTCGCTAATTGAGAAAATGCGTATTGGAAATCGTTCGAAGTGCGGTGCGTGTCGCACTGTACATCGCCCGCGTACTGGAAGTCATGCGACATAACGTGTGAGTCGCACGTCGTGTCGCACACTTTGCACATCGTGTCGCACACTTGGAACAAAACCGCAGCTTGCATTTTGGCAAGTTTCTACCATCTGTGCGACCCGACGTGCAACTCACACGTCGTGTCGCACAACATCTTTCCTTTGTTCAACTTTCCTAATCTTTGTCCAAAGACTTAACTCCATTTTATACTATAAACTATAAGAATTCTCAACAATCTCCCACTTAGTTTATAGTATAAACTATCAACACACTTTGGGGAAGGTGACTTTCATATTAAACTTTCCTTTAGTGTAACTAAGTCACTAAATTGAGCAAACGTTGGTGGCGCAATGCTTAAACTAAAATTTTCCCTCAATTCAAACTTAGCACACATGTGAACAATCATTTTCCACTTTACAATCACACTTGGTTGTAGCACTCATCTGGCCATGTGCTCATCCTAGTTCCGTAATCATGTACTAGAGATTACTCTAAACTCTAGCCGAATGTGGCACCGCCTTCTATGATTACATAGTGAAATTCACTTTAGTTCATCTGCTTTAACCAAATAAACACAAACTAAAGAGAAATTTCATTAAAACACTTAAGTCATCCTCTCACTTAATTAAAAGTAACTTGATTAACACCTGTTCTTGGTATGGTCTACACAGATTTGGTGTTCACAATTGTTCTAGTGACTTGTTATTACCCATTAAACCTCTCATACTAGGGAACCTAGAAGAATATATGTTGGGTTCCCATCATCTAGCAATTTTAGATTAGAGTTTTTAATCACATACCCAATGTTGTCGAATTCACCAACTCTCTTGCAAGAGGTTTGGTCACGGATCCACTAGATTTTTGTGTGTTCTAACAAACACAATTGGTGACAACATTGTTCTTCAATACCTCTCTTATGTAAGCATGTCTCAAGTTTATAGATCTAGACTTTCCATGGTATACTTTGTTGAAAGCCCTGACATAGTCGCTTCACTATCAGATAGTAATTGGTGGCATTTGCCTTGGCAAGTAATCAATATCCAACAATAGATCTCTCACCCACTCAGCCTCCTTAGATGTTGAACAATAAGCAACAAACTTAGACTCCATGGTAGAAGGAGCTATGATTGTTTGTTTCTTTGATTCCCAAGAAACAACACTATTACCAAGCAAGAAGATCCAATCACTTGTAGGCTTTTGATCACTAATGCTTGTTATCCAACTTGTACCCAAATCCCTCAATTACACTTGAAAATTTGTTGTAATAGAGTCCAAAATCTCTTGTTTTCAAGAGATAACCCAAGACTCTAGTTACAACCTTCCAATGATCATTGCTTGGCTTCTTTGTGTACATTGCCAATCTGCAAACTACATATGCAATATCTGGCCTTGTACAACTCATGGCATACATGAGACTTCCAATAACAATTGAGTATTCAAGTTGTGCTATTGGTCCACCTTGATTTGTAATAAGCCTAACACTTGGATCTATAGGAGTACTTAGTTGTTCCACACCCAAATGTTGATACTTCTTTAAGATTTTATCAATATAATGAGATTAAGAAAGAGCATAACCCCCACTATGCTTCCTCACCTTTATCCCTAAAATAGTATGAGCATAACCCCCACTATGCTTCCTCACCTTTATCCCTAAAATAGTATCAACCTCATCAAGATATTTCATTTGAAACTTAGAGGCAAGATACTTTTTAGTTTCAGTAATATCTTTCAAAGCATTACTTACAATAAGCATATCATCCACATATAGACATATTGAAACACAATACTTGTGAGACCTCGTAAATTTTTAGCATTTAAATTAACCTATAAAAAGATTTAGAGGTATTTCAAAATATTTTACAAATATTTACTAGATTATAGGATTTCTTTTAAAAAGAATTTTAGTCCAAAAACATTTTCTTTAGAAAATTTTATAAGATCATAAAATATTTTCTTTAAAAGAATTTCCTTATTTTATTTCAAATTTTTATCTAGGCGGATTAATTTGATAAATTTGATTCTTGATTTTGTGATATATTGTTTGTTTAGGAATACTATAATTTAGGAATTTTTGGAAATAGGAATTAGAAAATAAATAAAAAATAATTAAAAAATGGTTGAATCGGGTTTACCCAGTCCCTAATCGGGTGGGTAAAACTGATTGTACCATTTTAAACAGTAAAAATAGAAGCTTTCAACCACCTAAGACCGGTTTTAACCGATTAGAAAATGGGTAAAATCGATTGAGCAATTGGTTTTACCCATCCTCCAATCGGGTAAAACCGATTGGAGTGGATAGAATTTGAGGGGAATCGGTTCAATCGTTAAAACCAATTGGTAAAAGATTAAAAATAATAACCGCCTAATGAATCAGTTTTACCTGATATTCAAGCGGTTAAAACCGATTCCAATCGGCTATGGCCGATTATGCAATCGGGTAAAACCGATTGCATGTTAGAAATGAAAAATAAATACTTGCAGATTAAGCTATGAGTCTAGAGGTCTCTCTAACCCCTAGACTTTGTTTTATATGGCCCTCAAGGCCTATAAATACCCTAGGAGCCCTTCTAAACATTCCATTTCTAAAAATCAAACCAAAAGTTGAGAGAATTCTCAAGTTTTTAATAAATAGGGAAAAATAGGAAGAAACGTGAAAGCAAGGAATTTTGACGTAAAGATTCCGTTCTAATCCAAAGGAAACAACCTAGGAAGCTTGAAGAATCAAAGGGTAAGTGCTTTTATGTTAGAAATTGGAATCATAATACAAAAATCTTGAATTTTTGAGTTTTTATAGTTTTCTTAAGATTTGATTAATTCTCGAAGTTTTGAACGTTAGAAAATGTTTTGAAATGTTAGAAATGTTATAGGAGTATTGTAGAAATGATTTTTGGCAAAAAGAATCGAAGAAAAATGAAGTTTTGCACACTTTATTTTAGCAAACCCGAAGCAAAGTTGAAAAACCCATTTCTGGGCACAAATCGGTTTTAACCGATTTGAAATCGGGTAAAACCGGTTTTCTTGCTCAAGAAAATCGGGTAATACTGATTGCAAAATAATTTTGCCGATTTTTAAAACAGAAAAATTGATTAGGGGCTTTTTCATAAATATTGGACCAGTTTTAACCGATTGGGAATGTGGGAGCTTTGGCCCCTACCTACCAGCGTGGTTCGCACCAGGACTCACTCAGGATATATAGAGTAATCATTACATAAGTAATACATTTAAATATTACAATGAGTTATCTAACTTCAATCTTTATTATGTTCTCAAAAGATACAAATACTAATTCCCACTATTACATTTAGTACTTTCTCATATACCACTAGATATTTTAAGTAATACTACAATACTAGCATTCCAAAACCTAATCCAAAAAGGTCCTTCATCAGCATCACGCTAGTAATGATTACTCCCAAGACCTGTTACATGCAAAACGTCTAAGGGGTGAGCTTCCATAAGCTCAGTGAGGTCGTACTATTAAAAATATTACCGAGTAAACAATTACCGAAACATAACATATAATTCCTACGCAAATAAAAGGGGGCATGTAAAGGATAAAAAGAGCATAATCAAAAAGTTATATCGATGGATCTATATGATTCTGTGAAAACATTACTGGTTATACTTTACCTTTACTTGGACACTGTACAATGTAAAACTGGTACATTGTACAATGTGGACCGCTTCCCATGCCGACAATCCAACAGTAAACAGTGTGGTAAATCTCGGAATATTACCCAGTACCTCTCCAGTTATCTAGTCGGGCACTCTAACCCGACGCCGACATGCCCGATTTCAATAAACTAAACAGGGTTTGAGGAACTCAACACTCATGCACAATTAACAATAGATAGTGAACAGTAGAACAGTAACCAATGAACAGTAACAGTGAACACGGAACAGTAGCACTTAACACTTTAACAATACACATTTACACTTTAAACATGACTATATGATAAATTCAATCAGGCGATAAGCTTTAATAGACATATCACTTTGTGCATTTAAAGGTCATAATTATATATTTCACGTATAAGCATGCATTTCATTAAACATGCATTTAATAATAGTGTCATATAAACAATAACATCAGTATTGCATGCTAACTTATTTGTTTACTCAATTAAAACATTTGCCCCTTTAGTGAGAACACTCACCTCGGTCCTGAGATATCTGCTCACTATTTTCCAATTATTTGCAGTTTATAAATATTAGAAAGTTCAATTTCTATTCCATTTTAAATATATCTGAATTTCTTATAAACCCTCATTTCTGTAAAATTCCTAATTTTCGGACAAGACCTAATTTTTCTAGAAACCCTAATTTCATATCTCCGAAAAGCGTAAATTTCAAAACTAATCAATATAGATTATTCATAACTTTTAAGAAATTTTCGGAAAATAACATATCACACTCCAATAGGTTTTTCCCGATTGAGAATCGGCCAAAACCGATTGGAATTCGTTTTAACCGATTCTCAATCGGTTAAAACCGTTAGGAAATAGTTTTCCAATTTTACCCTTGGGCATGAATCGGTTTTTCCCGATTCCGAGTCAGCTAAAACCGATTAGTGCCCAGAAAACTTGGGATCCAAGTTTCTTTCGAGTTCTTGCTAGAATTCCATTCTAAGTCTATTTTTCTTACTCTCTTTTGTGCAAAATCAACCCAACAACATCTAGGCATCATTTCTAACATCTTCTAGCCAAGAATTTATATTAACAATAAGATTAAAACCTAAAATTTCATAAAATGCTTAAACTTCAAATTTTGTAATATTTTCTAAAACTAACCGAAAGAATCCGTTCAATTTCTTACCGGTACATTCCTAGCTCCTTCTAACATCAGATCCACGGCTCCGAAATCGAATCCTAGCTTCAAGCTTCGTTTCCTGGCTTTTCTTCCCTTCTTCTCTTTCCTTCTTCTTTCCTTTCTTGCTTTTCTTTCTAGTTTGATTTGAGATTTTGGCAGCACTTGGGCATAGTTTTGGGTAGGGTTTTGGTGAAGAATGAAGACTAGGGAGGGAGTATTTATAGGCCAATTTCGCCTAATGTGTCCAAGAGTCCATCCTTATCTCTTAAGTTTATTTTTTTTCAAAACCAGGCCTGAATCGGTTTTAACCGATCAGGAATCGGTTTTAACCGATTATAATCAGTTTTCCCCACTTTTAAATTGGGTATATCCGATTGATTCCCTTTCCAATCGATTGTGACCTTTTCCAAATCAGTTAAAACCGTTCGGAGGTCAGTTAGATCTTTTTTTCCACTTTATCAAATCAGGTATACCTGTTTAGAAATCGGTAGAATCATTTTGGGAAGCGGTGGGATTAGTTTTACCTGATTCCAAATCGGTTCTACCAATTATCTTATCTCCAAGAATCGGTTTTACCCTTTTTCAATCGGATAAAACCGTTTGACAATCGGTTTTACCCGTTTTCAATCGGGTAAAACCGGTTTTCAAACCTAGGACAATTGGTTTTACCCTTTTCCAATCGGGTAAAATCGATTGGTCCCTTTAATTTTATTTTTTTCCATTAATTTCTAATTTCTTTATTTTTATTCCATAATTCCTAAATTGAATTAATGTATTTATTTTCATAGACCCTTAAACGCAATCCTTTTCTCAAATTAATATCTTAAATCTAAATTAAACATTGAAATTTCTAGATTAAAATAAAAAACATATAAATCTAAACCACAAGATATTAAATCAACTTAAACTTAGAATACTCTCAAACTTTATAGCCATACTTAACCGAGTTTAAACACTAACGATATAACAAAATACGGATTAAACTATGACGAAAAACTACGAGGTCTTACAGGGAATCGGGTAAAATCGATCCAGGACTTTTCTGAAATTCTTGGAACGGTTTTAACCGATTTGAAATCGGGTAAAACCGATCCGAAGAGTGAAAAATTGATTTTTCATCATTTTAATTATTTAGTTATTTCTTTATAAATCCTTTAATAAATCCCTTTTAAAATTATTTTAACAAGTATTTTAAGGATTTTACACTTTTATTTTTTTAAGTAATAATTTTATAAGTTTTTTCTAATTTTGGACTATTTGCGAAATAAATTAGAAATAACATTTAAAAGTTATAAATTCTTTTAAATGAAAATATATGTAAATTAGGTTTTGCGGCGTAATACTTATATTTCTTTAAACTTATAATTATTATGTTTTCTTAGTTATTTTCAAGTTAAACATATACTTTCTAAGTATTTATATTATATTAAGTTCTTTTTAAGTAATATAGATAAATTACCTTTACGCCCTTATGTAGCTAATTTCTGGAATATGTCAGAAGTTAAAGAATATTAGAAATCTATTAGTTAAATATAGTTACTAAAATTTTGAAACTTGAAATATATGCAGATCTGAAAGATAGCTAGAACGTGAGGTTATATCTTCGGATCGAGTTGAGTTTCTCACTGAAAATGGATACCATTTTAATGCAATTAATAAATGAATCTGTATTGAACTAAATTGTGATGACATGTTTTGCAAAGCTTTTAAAATAATGTGTGAAATATTTTGAGATTTGCAAAGTTCATTCATGTTTATACATCTGCTTCGATGTATACGTATTTGTGAATATTCCCGATATGCTTTGTTTGGGTGCTGTAACTTGTGATTGTACATGTGTGAATCTTGACTATGTGAGCTTTATGTACCTTTTTGAGTTATTCTTTTATGAATGGGACCCAACTGAACGAATGGATTGAAGAACATGATTGGCGAAAGGAATCGTTATCAGGAATCGTTATCATGAATCGTTGTCAGGAATCATTGTTAAAAGTCATTGTTAGGAATCATTTTCAGGAATCAATCTACTATTATGAATCAGTTGTCAGAAATTATTGTCTGGAATCATTGTTAGAAATCACAGTCAAGAATGAATATGTTATTATGAATCTATTGCCAGGAATCTATGTCATGAATCTACTATTATGAATATATAGCCAAGAATTTATGTGCTTGGTTTGTATACTCGAACTTGTGCTTGTTCATGTATAAATATGTTATCAGGAACCTTTGCCATGAATCTGTGCAAGAACTTGTGTCAGGAATCTTTATCAATGAATGCCTGAACTACATGAATGTGAAATATATGTATGAATGCCAAGGTGAACCATCGGTTCGCTCATCGTTCATATAAAACTTTGACGGCTGCCTTTCATCTTCATTATATGTCTGTGATTACTGCTTGAGATATGATAGCTATATGTTAAGATTTTCTTGAATTATATGCATGGTAATTTATGCAACTCGGTAAATGTTTGCAAAAATGGTGAACTCTCACTGGGCATGGGCTCATTCCATTTTTCTGTTTTGTTTTCTGTTTTCCATGAAATTGTTACAATAGGTTGTACCCAGATGACTATGCTCACTATTGGGATTAGGACAACCTGAACCCCTGTGATAGCTTATTGAAGTTGAAAAGCAAGAAGATTTTATTAGGTTTATATTTTGAGAATTTTGTAAAATAGGGTTGTGTAATAGAATTAAGATTTTTGAAATAAAGAATGGTTGGTTTGTTCTGAACGATACTGAGTCCTGGTGCGAACCAGGCAGGCATCCAGTGAAGCCAGTCCCTTGTGTGCGGGATGGTGAATCTAGGGTGTCACAGTTGTGGTATCAGAGCATTAAGACTTGGGACGCATAGGAACTTATAGATTTGAACAAGAACCTAGGTGTGAGATAACTTAGAATAAAAGCTTTACAAGCATATGTGGGTTATGGGATCAACTATGCCTTGTCAAGATTTAAAAGTGACCTTTATAAATGGTTGGAATTCTTGAAACTTTCCGAAATATTTTGACTTGAATTGAAAGTAATAAGCCCAATGTTATTACTGATTGATTCGTGGTTGGAAATTATGGTTAATTCACTTGGGGATGGCCAGCCTAAAGTTAAATTGCTGAAATTTCCTTCATACGAATTAAATCGGTGTAACAGGAAAGTTGTCTTTGAATTCTTTGGAAACTATTATTAATTGCTTCTTGAATAAAAGAATGAAATGCTTTTATATTTGTTTGATTCACCATTCTAATATATAAATACAACCAAACACTTAACTTTTCAAAATTAAAAATATATACAGGTACTCAACAGATTGAGATATAGGAAAATGATCTAATTAGTTAACCTTAATTTCTATTGACCTGTTGCAGGGACAGGCAATGGAGAACAAGAGAGATGATTTTGGCATTGGCCAAGGACCGGCTGAGATAGAAAATCATGAACTAGAACAAGATGAATTGGGCCAAGAGGAACCGAGATTATAGCATTTTGCTGGACAGGTTACTGCTATGTTACCGCAAGTAACCAATGTTATAACCAGACGTGAGGAACAAGGTGAACCTTATCGTCATGCTGAGACAGAGGATGTGGCTTTGGAAAGATACCAAAAGTTTCATCCACCTAAGTTTAACGATAAGATGGGAGATGAGGCCCGCGTAGAACTGGCTAGAAACAATGAAGACTATCTTCTGCGCCCTGGATTACTCTAAGGAAAGAAAGGTTAATTTTGTCGTCTTCCAGTTAGATGAAGATGCTAGGGATTGGTGGACCCTAGTTCAGACAAAAGGGGATGTCACTCAGACTTTCAAAACTTGGGAAAATTTTGCGCTTGAGTTCAAGGCAAAGTACATTCCCATGATTGTTCAGGAGATAAGGGGAAATGAGCGATGAGTGTTTCCGAGGATGAGGCCAAATTTACCCCATCTATCTAAATATGTACCTGCCTTAGTTAGTACTGATGATCAGAGGAAGAAACGGTTCATTCAAGGACTTTGGACCAAATTGCAAGAAGATTTGGCTGCATCTCGCCATGGATCATTTGTGAAAATAGTAGAAAGTGCCCAAAGAGTTGAGGAGCCAAAAAGAATGACTCGAGAAGGTTAGATATGTCAATGGGCTAACCTGAATTGGGAACCTGAACCACCAAGAAATGCAAACAATGTTTTTCAAGGTAATCAGACACATAAGTTGGCACTAGGACAAAGTCCTAAAGGAGTAAGACCGGTTTGTAATTATTATCCGAACGCACCTCCAGGTAGATGCAAGTTTTGTAACAGAACTGGACATGACAAAAAGGAATGTTGGCGTAAGGCCAACAGATGTTTAGGATGTGGTAGTTCTGATCATAGGGTACAACAATGCCCAAAGATTTTAATAGGTTTAAATGCTAGACGTTTTCAACTTAATGTTAATCACCATAGAAGAATATAGGCGATAAAGGAATAAAATCCCAATTTGCTAGAATTGTATCAATCACTGATGTAATTGTTCGCTATGTTTGTATAACTAATTAAAAGTTTTAATTTACCCTTGTTCAACGCCTTTAGTTATTAGTCCATATTTTATAATATGTATTATAGGAATGAACTGTTATTAGAAGTAGTATTACCAGTAAAATGTATCGAGAATGTAAATTTAAAAGTGAAGGAAGACGCTTAATCGTAGGTTTGATTTTATTACCTTTAAGGGAATAAGTACTCTTAAAATGGCTTGATTTTCTAAATATGATATCTAGTTAGAATATTAAATAAGGAAGTTTGAACCCTGTCATCTAAGAGGACCTGAGTTTAGAGTAAATATGACCTTAATGGGGAAAGTATCAGCCATTATTCCTGTTGTTAAAACTAAACAACTTCTACTAAAAGGACTCAGGGTATTTGGCTTATCTAATAGGATCAACTTATACTGTCACCGTATATAAATGCAGCCCCTCTCTCTAAAGTGAAACGTATAAGACACTCGAATTTTTCCATACTAGTATTGATTGAAATTGTCTCTTGTATGGGCCGGACCCCTTCGACCGTAAAAATTTTAGGCAAGACCTATGAATATTAACAAATCGCAAATTTTATTAACATCGGACGTATGGTAAATCTCCCCCATACAATCATGAAAAAATTTATTACATGTATTAATGAAGATTAATATAACTAACCATCGCAAAATATCCATGCGTCGTACTTGATAAACTTGGGTATTTCGGTGCTCCTCCATATCTCCAATCTTCGACTGAGTTTAGGCACATCAACTATTAAGCTTCGACTCCATCTATTCGCTGTTGGGAGTCAAGGTCAAGATAAATACCAACCTCTAATAAAGGGCCCTACACCCCACATGGGTGACTGACATAAGTTTTGAACTAGTAGCTTATATCATCATTGCAGTGAGGAAAGAATGTCTACTTATATCCCATCACCAACTAGAGGGAATATTCGCATTGGTTGGATAACACTACTTGTACTCGCGATGCAAAACACAAATTTTTGCCAACGCAATATTTATGTTGAGCCCTGAATTGTTTTTTTTTCCCTTATGCATTTCTATAGTTTTCATATTTCCAGTCAATACCAAAAGGGTGGCTAATTCCATGTAAAGGCCCTTTCAACTCATGGTTACATTCCAAATCCCCAACTAGCATATTCTACTCTTTTCGTCATCACATTATAAGTTGAACCCATTAACTGTTATACCATTTTAAACAACTACTACGACTTTTTTAGTAACAAATGTGATAATGTATAAATACTACAGTTGAAGGTTTTGACTACATCCTTAACAGTGCATACAAGCGATACCACTGTATCAATTAACCATTAAAAAATGGACATTTACGTTTTATGGGAACCTATTTGATATGGATGGCATTTACCTTCAATTTCTACAATTACAAATATATGAATTGTCTTATCATCACAAATTATGTAATTAAACATACAATTTAACACACCCAGAATCTGGGTTTCAAATCCATCTACACCAAATAATTAGTAACTAAATCTCATTTAACTATCAACCTAGATTGCATTATTAATTACATTTTCACAGTTTACATCAACCGAGTAACGAAATAGTTTCAATATCAAATTAACTCTGATCCCGGGGTTTTCTAAATAATTAATGAAATTGATTTCGTATAGGGTGCATATATAATACACATTCATAATTACGGAATATATATATATGTGTAATAATGTTTATAGTAATGTCGTCACGTAATTCAGAGCATTGTTGACCCCTAAAGATAAAACGAAATTGCTAATGAACATTCGAATACATATATGGCAGTTGGATCTTTGTAATATCAATATACTTGGAATTAATATGAGGAATATTTTATCCCATTCACCCCGCCAATGTGTCCAGTAAAATTTTCCTAAATTCAATTTAGTCCACATGTCCAAAACAGTACTTTAAAAGCGCTAACAAATTAAGAAGACAGATTTTAACTAGGCATAAGTTGGGCTATAAGTTGACCTTAATCACATATATCGTCCATAATCCGAAAATAGATGTTTATCATAATATTAAAAAAATCATTCTGTATTTAACAAATTTTTACCGCCAAAAATTTTAGATACTGTTTCCAAAAAAAAGAAGTTTGGGAGGGAAAATTTGCTCTATAAATGGAATCGGCTTGCAGGTCCATGCACCTTACCCTTAATCCAAAAATCACAAGTCATTCCATGCAATGTCTCCATCAAAGAAACACTACGCTATCGTCCGATCGACCACCTCCAAGCTGAAACATAATATCTCTTCCATGAAGAAAAACCAAAAACCCAGTTCACCTACCACCGCACCAGTTCCGATTAACCCATCCCCTCGGCTACCTATCCAACAGCTTGCCCGACTTGCTAATCACCACTCTCCCCCCCCCCCCCCCCCCCATCGTCAACCAACAACCCCATGCCAGGCTTCTAGTGGAAATGTGAGTACTTATCCGGTCAATGATAACAAAGTTTGGGTACAAAGACGTTGCATCGCTGTTTAATTGCTGGTCAACCCCATATCTAACGGTTGAGAGAATTTACGAGAAGGAAATGCATGGGAACCTGATGGCAAACTTCCACTATGACTTGCTACCGCGTACTACTTGTGAAAAAATTATAAGAAGCATCCCCATGGTCGACATGTCCATCATCAGACGCGAGGGTGAACAGGTCAACCAGATCGCAATTCTTCCACGTAAAGCAACAAAGGTCTTTGACTTTGTTGACCTGACCCTGGACAAGTAGTTAAATGTGTTCTGGCTTTTTTTGAATGGAGGATCCATTTTCCATTAAAAAATCAAATATCACTATAGATTTGATTTTTTACTTTTGGGAAAATGTATTGTAAATTTCTCCTTTTTAGATCTTAGTATTTCCGTCTATCCAGCCTTTTGAATGATTATTACTACTATAAGGTTCTATGATATGCTATATGCATTTTTCTTATTTTCAATGTACATTACAAAGTCACAAACGTTACAACCCAAATGGTAAAACGTCACACACTCTTAAATGTTCCATTGCTTGTAAGACAACGTTACAGTCTACCCTCATCATCGTTATACAACAATTTTTTGTCATATATTATACCCCCAATAATGAACAAAATACACTCCATTCCACTGCATAAATAACAATATCATGTAAAACAATAAAGGAATATTTCAAACAAATTTTATATAATTATTTGGATTTTTACAAATTAAACCAACCCCCTGTAATACATATTTTTTTTCAACTAAATTTAAATCTTATAGGTGTTATATTATTAATAAAGGTTTTAGTTCCCCTTTTTTTAAATTTATTTTATATCATACATGAAAAATAAAAATAAATACCATCGATCCCATTGTATCACAGTAAAGACAAAATTTCGTAACTATGTAATTCCTATTACTCCTAGGTATTATTCATCCTAATTCATATCACTCCAACTTATTCAACATTCTAGCGGAACACCCTAAAACCAGTTCCTATGCAGATTATACAGGGTTGCTTTGTTTTGGGTGGTATGAATAGGCGGGAAACAACTCTCGGCGAAGTAAACCATAGAGAGAAACTAGGGCTGGGACCCGCTTTTGTTATATTTTCCCTCAGTAGGTTACCTAGGGTTATAATGTGTTACTCAGTCTACATTGCTGACGCATTAAATGCGACCACGCTAACATCCCCTCAAAATAGTATAGCTCTCCTCGATGAATAGAAAATTATAAATTAATATATTTTTATACGATTTTTTATATATTATATTAGTAATAATATATTCATTCATTCTAGATGCAATGTTTATATCATACAAAAAAACGTAGTACCTTTGATGAGTTTAATGTTCAAGAATCAAACTCTCAATTTTTTTAACATTTTCATTTTTTCCATAATGGTATATCCCAAACAAACCTTCGTTATACTCCAATATATCCCATGTGATTTATATCATCCATAATGGTTTCTTCAATTTTTTACTTCTTGTTCGCCGGTTAACATGGTTCAGAAATTGATCATAGCCTCGCTGCATGCAAGCCATGTATAGCTTCCATATATATGCAATATTCCTTTCAATCTTTTTAACAACGCTTCAAACCTCTCAATTCACAATCAGTACACCCACAACTTTACTCAACTTTGTATACCAAAGAATATCAAAGATTTTACCTTAATTTTTGTAATCACCTAGTTGTATACACATTACATTTATTTTATATGGTAATATCATTTATTCTAAGGCCCAAAACACCGTTTTCTAAAAATAGCCTATTCCAAACAATGATTCGTTATACTCCACTATGTTAAACAATACATTAGATCCCTGTTTGCATATGAAATCATTAAGAAATTTAAAAATATAAAAAATAACATTTACATTGTTACAATAACAACTTAAATTAGGGTTCTTAGGGTCCCGAACAGGTCAATGGGAAGATTGTGATCTTACCTTCGATCACAATACTTTCCCCCAACCCCACCGGACTTGACCATATACACTCCTACCGATTGCAGGACTTTGCAAGTACGCTTTTCCCTAACCCAAAACCACATGCAATCTGATTGCCATTTCTTCCTCTTTCTCCAGTCTATCTTCCCAACCTAACTCAGAAGAACCTTCTGTGTAGCCTATCTCTTACCAAAATACAAACCTAACACCATGGCCGGTGATCTGTCAATCAAAACTCCTTCCATATACCATGCACTATTTGGTTCTGATGCCGACGACTCTGACGAAAATCCAGCCCAAGAAGATGACTACATTAGTAATTTTGATGTATCTAACGAAGGTGATTCCGACTGTGGGATTAGTTCCGATTTCTCTCCCGACACCAAAAATGCTGGCCAGGGAAGCGACGATGATACTGAACAGTTTGTTGAATGTGAGGTTAGTCCTCATCTGCTGAAATCTGAGAGGGAGCTCGTATCTTACAAAGGAGAGCAAGATAATCTGGATCCCCCGGGTGATATAAAGATGCATAACAAGTATAGTTGTGTGCTCAAAATGGTTCAAGCATACCAAGCACAGGCGAAGACTCTTGGGTTCAGCGTTGCAATAGGACCGACAAAAAAGATCAAAAGTTGGGATTCCTTCGCTGGATTACTATATGCTGTCATCGCGGAAAGAATATCAAATTCAAAAGGTGTTCCCAACGAATAGATTGCCCTGCCCGGATAAATGCTAAAAGACTCCTCCCCTGCGGATGCTGGTGGATATCAGGGATCGATCACACACACAACCACAAGTTCATTCCTACCATGTCCTGCCTCATGTCCAATAACAAGACAATCAAGAATTCCGTCAAACCAGAATTGGTTGCAAATGATATTGCCAGGATGCGGCCCTCCAAAAGTACAAAGGTTATTGAGGTTAAAGAAAGTGGTCCGGCTAACATGGGATGTACCGAGGTGGACTTGATCAATTAAGTTTACAAGCAAAGGGCACTATCTATCGGTCCAGGAGATGCTGAATCACTCAGGCGACTATTCTTAGAGATGCCATCGGATGATCTGTCCTTCTTTCATGTAATGGACGTCTGCCCGGATGGAATGCTGTCTAATGTGTTGTGAATGCACTCAAGAGCCAAGGCGGCATACCAGGATTTCCATAATGTTATCACATTTGACACAACGTACTTGGTTAACAAGTACAAGATGCCTTTTGGTACGTTCCTTGGAGTTAACCATAACTCCACTCTGCTCGGGTGTGCACTTATCTCTCACGAGGATGCTGAAACTTTCAAATGGCTCTTCTCAACATGGATAAGGGCTATACGAGATGTTCACCCAACTGCGATATTCACAGATCAATGTGAAAGCATAACTAAAGCAATCAGAGAGGTAATACTCGGCACAGTTCATAGGTTCTGTTTGTGGCACATCAGTTTTAAAATTCAAGGAAACCCATAGGGCAGAGGACATTTATAAACGGTTTAACTGGGTTGTGTATCAAAGCCATTCAGCTCAGCAATTTGAACGCAATTGGGAAATGTTTCTATACAGGTTTGGTCTTCAAAATAACTCATGGCTCAAAAGTTTGTATGAAATTCGCCAGAACTGGGTTCCCCTTTTTTTGAATCACATGTTCTGGGGTGGAATGGTGCCAACTCAGAGAAGTGAGGGTATGCACGCTTTCTTCGACCGGTATGTGTGTCCTATGACCTCACTTACCCAGTTTGTGTGGCAGTATGATTGGGCGTATGCCAAGAGAAATTATCGGGAGTTTAAGCTGGATTTTCAAGACAAGAACAAAGTCTCCGCTTGCATTTCTGAGTTCCACTAGGAGAGAGTTCCACGACCTGTACACTGCTGATGCTTTTAGATGGGTGCAGGACCAGATCCGCACAATGATGTACTGGAATATTGTTACACCCCAACCACCGGAAGAAACAATTGAGCTGTCCGAGGAATTTGGCAGAGAAAAAATTAAGTTCCTCCAAACTATTTATTATGTAGACCACGATCCATTCCTGGTACCATTTTATATGGAGTACATCCAGGTTGGCAGTATCTAAGTTTCACATGCAAGAATATGGAGTTTAAAGGCATACCATGCAGTCATGTTTTCAAGGTAATGTCGGCAAGAAATATTTATAAGCTTCATGACAGGTATATTTTGCCTAGGTGGAGGAAGGATATCCCCTGCCGTTACTCCAAATGCCTTGATGGAAAGGGAATGCCTGTCATGACTCCTGCGTTCAAACAGTACAAGGCACTTGAAGAAATTTTGCAAGCTTGTACAGACTTGGCCTTTACTCACATTACCATGACTGACTATGTTCGGGCAATTTTAATCCGTTTGAAAAATGAACTCTCTAACTGGAATCTGAACATGGCTCGATCTGCCGGGGTTGTACCTCCTTCAAACACATCGAGTCATGACTCAACCACCCAAAATCATGTTCATACTCTGATTTCAGACCCTGGGGTTCAAGTCGGTCGTGGTAGGCCCAAACTATATGCCAATCGCCGTAGAGGCTCAAGGGGGGCTCCAAAGTGTCATAATAAAGGGGAAGCTGCTACAACTTCCAATGCTGTGAATGTTTCGAAATCAAACAAGTCTGTCCGTGTAAAGGTATCTATTTTCCACAACATTTTCTTTTTTTTTACGTTACTCTGTTTTTTCTCATAGAAAAAACTATCTTCCTTACAAAAACATCCAAAAATACCAGACCTAAATTCAGCTACCAAAGCAGGAAAATCTAAGAAATCAAACAAGACCAACTCTGTCAAGGTAAATTCCATTTCGTTCTTTAGCTTAACTCTGTTTTCGTCTACTGAATATGAACAATTTCCCAAACTACCTTCGAAATTCCAGACCTCAATGATGAAGGGACGGTGTGCCACTTACGCAGGAGAGCTATGTTTCATGAGAATTTATTTGATGCAAGTGTTTCGCCTTATTCCACCATTATACTCTTTCTCTTGGTCTTCTGTGACGATACAGACTCTCTGTTGTACTGTTATGACTTTTTTTTATCACTATACCATTCCATGTGTTAGAATGTACTAAAACATTAGCAACGCTGTTTTATCTACATAACATCACACTCTCGCTATGATTTCTTTTTTTTTTTTTTTACCCCGTTTCCACCACCTGCAACATTGGAAGAATGATTTTCCATCATATTAATTGGGGCTATATTACAATTTTTACAAAAGTTATAAACAAATTCGGCTCGCTAATACGGTTTGCTAAAAATCACCCTAATCAGTAGGCTGTGACCATTGTTTTTTCCCCTTCTTTCTTCTAACTATCTCTTTGTATTGTTAAATATAACCATGAAAGTCGCATCTTTTTCTGCTTATATTCACTGCGGATCTCATTTACTATTCACCAGAGATAAATTTACTATTCGGTATATACCCCACATACAATCCCCGCCCGTTATCAAATTCATTTTCGTCTGGGCCTAAATGACTTTCTTCTTAAGTATATGACTGGGCCTCAATCCACCACGGCTTATACACATATACCCTTTTTTTTTTCTTTTTTTTTTGTGTTAGGCCCAAACCCACGATTTGCCACACATTTTAACTGTGTTCTCTTACATATTCCCAATTGGATACGACTCGTTCACATTACAAACCTAGTCATTCGACTGCAATTGCTGCAAATATGCAAGAAACAACATACTCTTTGTTTGTTCATCTTGAATGATTGCCAATCGAGTTTCTACACTTCCACCAAAGTCGCGTCCCTAATTCCGGGACTTTTCCCTCTCCACTTCAATATGTTCATAACATATTTAACCTCTCATTTCTTAACCCTTTCAATTTTGTTCAACCTTCATAAAATCATGCAATTATTTCAACTTTTGAGATTAGTACCCCCAAATAAAAAGGTTATTAATCATTCCATCCTTAGACGGTCAACAATACATTCTATTCATTTTGTACACTTATTAACTTCTCTGTACTATTTATGGACTTAGGATGTACTACTTTACAAAAATTGAATGTTTCTTTTGTATTTTCCATTTTCTTTTACCCTATTTGTATATGTTAAATCATTTCATGCACCTCCAAAACCAATTTCTAACAACAATAATATTCCCAGCAATTTCAATAGTCACGCCAATTAACTCCTTAATAGGATTTTCATTGCGTTGTTTACAACTTCATTTACTCCTTTTACAATTTTGCGTTCTTTCAATCATTAAATAAATTAATGGGCACAATAATTATATCTACCAAATAACTGTACTGTTTCTTTGTTTCTATTGTAATACTAAAATCCTTACAATGTACTACTTCTCTTTTTGGGTGTTTTATACTTTTCTTTGCTCTAAAAACATTTCATTCTCTCATAGGCGATTCCTGTTCGATTACCCTATCTTAAATCCTGTTCCTCTCTTCCAATCCCTCTTCCCACTCTCGTCAATGCGGCCATTGCTATATTCCACAGTTTTCTTTCTCCCACCATCCCCACTTCTTATTACTCAGTCCACCGATTCTCACCACTGGATCTTTATGGTTGATAATCATTTCCAGTAGACATTTACCTCCTATAACTAAATCTTTTCACAGACTTTCTACCCATTCCTCACTAAACCCTAACCCGCAAAATCAGAACCTTCTTTCTAGTCCGATGAAGAAGATACTGCGTGCAGAGAGAGAAAATATAAAAGCATAACCATTAAAATAATGTCGCGTGGGAACACGCTCTATCTTCCTTGTCTTCTATGTGTACTCCCACTAACAGGGGCAAATTTGTATTTAGCTCACGTGGGACCTCCGTCAGGATCGTCGGTCCACACCATCGTCGGTCCATTTACAGGCTCCCTTCTAGAAATTATCTGGACAAATTTATAACTGTTAACGCACTCGAGCCAAAAATGAAGTTAGTTTTAAAAAAACCTATTCAAAGAAATATTTCAAGTATTTATCTATTCAGAAGACGGGCAACAAATTGTGCTCCCTCGAATCATATCACCTTATATCGTGGGCTAACATAAAGGTAGTACTTTGACTCCTTGCTACAGTAATAAGTGTCATTCACTTTGTTCAAAAAGTTTCAGTAACTCGGCTTCTCAACTAGTTTGTAGGTCCACAAGGAATCTACTCGTTGCAAATTTATAACATTTAGGGATAACTATTTAATGATAGTATTGTATTTTTATTATTTTAGGATTCTCTGCATGCCTTTTGTAATATTTAGTTTTTGTGTATTTTTTTTTACTGTATAAATATATTGTTTTTGCTTCAATGATACAATTTTCTAATTTCTACTAGTTGATTACTTTTGATAGCATACTCAATTACTCGTAAATGATAGTTGTCAACTTTTTTCCTTTTTAATCTCGTTTCGAAAGTGCAATTTAGTATTTTTATTTACATTTTAGAAGTGTTTAGTAATTTTTACATATTTCAAGAGGCGCTTGATAGTGTGGACAAATTTTGAACAAAGTAAATATAATTTACTCTTAATTTTAATGCTTGTCAACTTGTTCAGTTTTTGTTTGGCATCCCAATTGGGCAACTCCCAACCCTACAAGCTTGCTTTTTAGTTTATATTGTTCACTTAGTGCATTATTGTATAATTGTTTCGCAAGTTTATATCCTTTCAATTTCAATCCAAGAGTCATGTTTCTAAAATATTCTTTGTCTCAATTAAAGATTCATGTTTTGATTTTTTTAAATTTTTATACACTTACTAATATGATTATGTCAAATCCAAATTAATCATACTTAAAAGGCAAAGACATGAGTCAAAAAATATTCAAAATTTTATTTTAGGTGTTGTACCTTGACTAATCTTTTATTTTATTTTCTATCATACTAACTTTTAACAAAATTTTTATTTGTTTATTACATAGATGGGGAGGAATGGGGTTGGGGCACGTTCTGCAGAGTCATGTTATGAGCATGCGATCTTAATAGGCAAAAATTGACAAACATAGAAATCAAACTATCGACATCTGAGTGACTTGTAATATGTCACAACTGTTTGAGCACTGTCTCATTTTTTACTTCATTTTTTTCAATTGTAACTACTATGTTATCCTCTAATTATAGTGTTATGACAAGAATATTCTCATATAATGACTTCTCCGTCTAATGTAATATAGTGTCATGACAAGAATATTTTCATATAATGGCTTCTCCATCTAATGCAATTATAGGGTTATGACAAGAATATTCTCATATAATGGCTTCTCCGTCTAATGATAGGTACTACTTGAGCGAGTGACCAATTTGGCACACATATGAAAAATATAGGTATAAGTATGGAAAGGAAAAAAGAAAAAGAAGAAAAGTGTAGTGACCAAAACCTAAATGCTGTAAAAGTATAGTGAAAATATAGCATTATGAGTGGGGCTGAGAACAAACATGAATGCTCACGAACAAGTTCGAGCTCGACTCATTAAAAGTTCGGCTCAAGATCGTTTATTATTAAATAAACGAATACTGACAAGATTTTAACTTCAATTAATAAACGTTAATAAATAAACAAGGGGATAAAAGTTCGATTATGTTCGTGAACAACTCAACAAAGAAGCTAATTTAAAGATGGATAAAATATATAAACTCTCAAACCTTTACATAAACAAATAAGTGTGTGTAGCTTGGTAGAATTTTAGACTGTACAAATTTCTAGAGCGTACGGGATCGACTCTGGGTTTTCTAATCCCACATCCTTTTAAGGAAGAGGGGCTTAGCAATTTTGAGTAAGTGTGTAGTGCTTCTTATGCACACAGTCAAAAAAAGACAGGCAAAATCGTCATTTCACACGTTGCGGCACTATTCATCATCTTCCCCAAAAATTTTACGGCACTGTTCCCACGACCTCTTCTTCTTCGTCTTCTTCTTCTTCTTCTTCCCATGAAATTGGTGACGGAATTCGCTGCCAGCAATGCCCGTAACTAGAACCCTGAAACCTCAGGAACCTTAACTTCCTTCACATGTTTGGACGTTGGACGTTGAAACCTCAGGAACCTTAACTAGAGTTGTGTACTGGAATTAAATCCCTGTTCTTCAATTTCTGCTGTTGTTGGAATTTGGGGATGTTGGATTCTGGAAATGCCACAGTTTGGCACAGGAATTTCTGTGCTGGAAATGGATTTTGTCATCTGCATTTTCGGAATGCTTGCAGAATGATTGATGAATTCTTGCTTCTGCGGCTGCAAAAAATTGCTGAATGTGTTGCGAATTTTGAGTTGGGTATTAATTTCTGGATAATTAAGTTTTGTTCTGGAAATTAATAGCTGTGTGCTGGAATCGGGGATGTATTTTTGGCTTGCTGCTGGAATGTTGTGCTGATTGGGCTGATCGTTTGGGAGGGCAGATTGAGTCATCTCTGTTTCTTGCTGCGGCTGCTATTTTTGTGCATTTCGGCTGCTGGATTGAAAGCTGGAAATACTCAACGATCTTGCCACTGGAATGAATGATTGCTGGAAATCATTTCTGGATATTGGAATTGTGGTTGGCTTGTCCCTACATGTTTGCTGCTGTTTGGTGCATGGAAATGAATATTGGATTTCGAGTTTGTTGGAATTCATTATGAGTTTCTTTGATGATACCTTTCGGAAATGATGGCCTGGTCCAGCATGGACTGAGGACCATGGGGAATTGCTAGATCATGATTTGAAAATGTGCGTCGGACTTCATCGGTGATGAATTTTTGGTTAATTTTGATGTAGCTCCTTTCGATTATGGGAATTTTGATGTAGAGCTTACTGATAGCTCCTTTCATTGTTTGATGAGTTAAAACTAGTGCTTGTTAGCCGGTTAGGCTAATTTTGATTGTAATGCTTTGGCTAGGGGAATGCCCCTATTCTGATGTATTGCGAGTTTTAAATTGTAGATCTCACGGGTACGTCCTGTTATTTTCTGGTGGAATATAATCATTTACCCTTCCTCCAAAAAAAAAAAAAAAAAAATGAACAGAAATTGAAAAATTCAGAGAAGCACCGCCTGCGACTGATTCTCCGATTTGTCGCCGCCCCCAACCCGGCCCTAAGCCGTGAATTCCGAAGCCTTGACGCACAGCCCCGAACCTCCGGTTGACGGCCCCTATTTTCCGTCCATTGAAGGATCTCTATTGGGAACCATAGTTCCCAAAATACAAAAATGAATTACGGAGGTTCGTTTTGAAAACCCTAAAATTTGTTTTTCATTAAATAATATTTATTTTTTAAAATGAATAAAAATTTAGAAACATGTTGGTGAACTCGTTTTCAATGAAAATAATTATTTAATTATTTTTTAAATTCGTTAAATATAATTATTTTTATTTATTTTAAGATTAATTTTAGTGGAAAACGAATTAATGGAATTTGTTTTCTTTTTAATAAAATTAATAAAAAACAAAAAAGGAAAAAATTAATTTTTTGACATCATGAAATTAATAAAAATAAAAAAAAATATTTCTCTAACCTGCTCGTTTTCTTAGAGAAGTTATTTTTTTTATTTTTGAAGAAAACGAAGTTTAAATTTTAATTTTTTTTCTGATTATTTTCGTATTTATATATGGCCAAAATGAATATTTGGAAGAAAAAATCCATAAAAATTGGTTCTAAAAACTATGCTTCGCAAGCCCAATTAGAAACAATGTATTTCATAAAATTTTTCCGACAACTATTTCCAAGATTAAAAAATTGAATGCAGTTAATTCTAAAATAATTAGATGAAATATTTGCTACGACGCAGATTGATCCAAGAAAGAGATGCAAAAAAAAACTTCTATGAGAATTGTAACCATTTTGAACTCTTCATCGCTAGCGACGCCATTGAAATTTTATACGCTCTTCAATTTCATCTCTTCCACGCCAATTCATTCATTATCCGCCTGCTCAGAACCCCCATTTTGACTTATCCACACTCCCGAAGTTCAGAGTTGTTTCCGCCGGCCGTTTGGGCCACCGGCCGCCGGTCCGACCGGCAATCGTGCCACCGGGTAATGTTTCCCCCACAGTTCTTTGCTATCTTCTTCCTGTACTTGTTCTTGTTCCCTTCTGCTTCACTATCTTTCCCTTCCCCTTTCATAAGAAGAAACACAATTTCGATGGGCCGATTAAAACAGTCGTCGTTGTGGTCATGGAAAACCGCTCTTTCGACCACGTTTCGAGTTGGCTGAAGAAGACCCGACCCGATATTGATGGGCTTACTGGGTCGGAGTTCAACCACGTGAATGCATCCGACCCGGATTCTCCGAAGCACTACATTTCCGACAGTGCTATTTTTGTCGACTCTGACCCCGGCCACTCAATTCAAGCCATCCGGGAACAAATATTCGGGTTGAATGAATCATCCACTAACCCGGCTCCAATGAAAGGGTTTGTACAGCAAGCTGAAATTATGGGCGTTGAAGGGATGTCGAAGACCGTTATGAGTGGATTTAAGCCGGAGCGTTTGCCGATTTACACCAAGGAAGGCACCACACTGTCGCGATTGGTTTTCAATAGAGGAGGAGAAGAGAGATTGGTTTTGGTTTCAGATCTGTTTTGAGAATGGGTTTAAGACCCATGGAACCAAACAATGATTTTGGTTTGGTTTTAGGTTTGAAGCCCAAAACCAATCAAAACCAAGTCTCAAACCTGGCTAAAGAACAAGCCCTTAGAAAAATAGAATCATTTACCAAGACATATAATCCTTTAAAAGGAAATGTGGTAGGAAGAACTGAAGAAACAAAATCCACAAAATATTCACATCTCTATATCTTAGGCATGAAAGATACACATTGGCATTTAGTCATGTCTAGGTAAATGATTAGCGCAAAAGCCCAACAAGACATGATGTGAATATTTTGTGGATTTTGTCATGTCTTGTTTAGCTTTTGCACAAAATATTCACATCGCTAAACCTGTGAGGGCGATCATATATCCTTCAACCGTGCTTTCTACAAGGAATGGCAGGCTGGCCTGAGTTATAAAGAAGAAAGGCAAAACTCAGAACCTGAGCCCCCGGTCACTGGAAAGGATGGAAACGTTTGTTATTGAGCTTTACATGGAAAAATAACTAGTTCTTGATGTCGTTCCAGACATTAAAGTCAGAAAAGGAGTCATTGTAATTGATAACATTGTCCTGGCAACCCAACAAATATGTTGTCCTCGACAAATCAAGGTTTACCAAAGCGTGTGCTGTTCCCCGTGGACTAGTTGCAACAGCAACCTCATCTGCACCGACTATCACCTCAGCATAGCCTTTATCAAGCAAATGATTTTCCACCTGGAAATGTAGCAAAATATTTTAGACAGAGATGTATACTGATGGAAGAAGAAAAAGAAAAAAGAAAAAAGAAATAGAAGACCTTCACTAGAGCTGTAAGGACAAAGAAAAAGAAAACAAAAACAAAAACAGGAGCTTGTTATGACAAACAAGAATTCAGTTCCAGCTTATCACTAATTTGCCCTTCATTAGTTGCTTGAGCTACTTTTTAGAAGAAACAAACTAACTGGTTTCTATCTTCAATAGCAATCCTGACATTGGCTGCATTCTTAAGTAAATGCCGCTTTTGAAGCAATTTGAATCAAATGGCATTGATGTAACACTGAAAGAGCTCCATCCAGAACCAAAGTCAAATATTTATGATTAGAATAGTTGAAACTATTAAAATCTGAACTTTTCGAAGGGAGTACTGTTATCAAACAAACAATGCGAATAGCTTCAATACAATATGATTACATTACAGTTTCAGTTCTGTTCCAGAAAAACTCAAACAAAGTCTCACACAAAAATTACCTTCTTATACAACAATTATACAGAATCAAACACACTGAAATAAATGTAATTGATACTAACACAAAAATTTAAGCAGAAAACTTCGTAGCCTTCTAGTTCAAACGCTTTGGTTTGGTTCTGTTCGCAAATGCAGTAATTCCATGCATCCTGGCACCTGGTGGTTCGATCTTTTCTATGATTTACGAATGAGAAAACCTCCTAATCACCTCTACATTGTTACTAATACTTTGAAGTCTGAAAATATGAATAAGATACTCAAATCAAAGCTGGATGGTAGGTACAAAAAGGAATAGGAAACCAAAGTAAAAATACAAGAACTTGCTTTTCAAAATCTCCTATTACTCCAGCCAAAAAGCTGCAACAGAAGCAATAAATGCAACAAAAGTGACATACTACTGTTGCAAAAGAGGACAACTTAATTTTTGAAAAATGGTTTCATCATCCACATATTCAAAAAATGAAAATGCTGAAGTTAGTGATGAATGATTTAGATTAAGGCCAAACCAGAAATTACATATCATAGGTTACACTGAAAGTTCAGCTCCTTCATGCATTGGAATGCAATATCTTCCTTGAGGTCAAACTAATTCTAATGACTCGCACAAATAACTCTATCTGTAGATAGAACTAAATTGCAAAAGCCACCCCTTTCCGTAAAAGTTGATGGAAAAAATTAATGAAAGAAAACATAACTCTCCACAAAGAAGTAATTCTTCTTCTGCAGAATTACATTATTCATGGACCTCTAAAACCACATCGTACACAGATTAGGTCTAACTAAATTTCCTAACTAGATTCAAATTCTAAAAGCTAATATTTTCCTAAATAGACTTAAGAAATGAAGACCCAAACAGGAAACCCAGAATTTCAAAATTTTCTCTAAAGAATTTGACAACTAAATCCTCAAAAAAATACTAGAAACAAAGGAAGTTAACTTTCACTTTTAAATACTTTACTGAGGATAACTTAATTAAGTTATCAACATTGGTTTTGCTCCATTGATCCTAATGAAACTTGGGCAGAGTCTGGGAAATTCTTAATTTTGAATTTCATACAGTTTGCTGTCTGCATCCAGAATTCCAAAACAGCATGAGAAAGCTAAGATTTTTCATTATTAAAAAGAAAAAGAAGAAGAAGAAGAAGAAAATAACCCATGTACCACTGAATCTGGGTCACAAGCCCTTAAAAGTCCACACCCTTCCTGAGTTTCTAGTCTTATGAGGAGTAAAAGATAATGCTCCAAAACCTACTTGTTTAGGATATATTCATTACCATTTCCAAAATGTGATGGCTGGCAGATAAATTCAATAAAACCAGCAGTCTGAACTATAATATTCATAAATATTAAAGTAGTAGCACCCACCAGAAAACAAGTAGTAGTGACATTCTTTGACTAAGCTAGCATAAAAAGCTACAGTATAGGTCCTATCCATGGTGCACACCCTGCAATCTAAGCATTGCCTTCCTACTAAAGGAGATTGAAATGGCATTTGTTGCCTCTATCATGGCAATACAATTTCCTCATGAACTATTCAAGATAAACGCAATAATTGGGCACAAAAAAAAATGGGTAAGCAACAAGCTAAATAAACAAAATCTTCAACACAATCAGAGACATAGCTTACCCTGAATAAGGTTTTAGCACCCCAAATAACAAATGTCTCATTACAGAAATGGTGTCTATGGTTGCCTCTCAGGCCTCCAGGTCGGATCTCACCAATATGAACTGAGGCACAAATCGTTGCTCCCCCTGTTACATGATGGATATGATTTTGTAACTATTAACTTAAATAATCTGTGAGAAAAGCTTAAACAAAATAATGGTAAAGTCTAAAAATAAAAAAGAATTGAAAAAAAGCAAAACAAAATTTTTACTCAAAGGAAAAATGATTGACATTGGAAAAGAAAATTAGAATGAGAATATAAAAGGTCAGAAATATGTTGCTCTATGAATTTTGGAACAATGTCCATCACAATGATTGGTCACTGGTACAATTGATAGAATTTTAACATTTTCCAAAAATGAGAAGGTTTCCCATAGAAAACATCTTGCAGAATAAACTAAAAGACAGCAATGCACTTGTCTATGGAAAGACAACCTTTCTTAAATAGTTGTCTCATGATCACTGGTTCATTCCGTTTTCCCTTACAACTGAACCTGAATTGGTATTCTCTGGCATTTTTACTATTTAAGCAGACAGAGAGAACCGCCAAAAACCAAAAGAATCTACAGATATTCATGGCATCAAACTGCATCAAAATTGTGAAACTACCAACGAAAAATCTGCCAGTCTTAGGGATGGTAAAGTGACATTTTTCATATTTAATTTAAATGTATTCAGAAATTGTATATAATTTCTAGCAGAAAGTCCTTAATCCTCCAAGGTGATATCTGCAGGCGAATAGGGTATACTAATTTAGAAACGAACTATTAGCAAAAACCCACCGCAGCCTGAGTAGGCAGACACTCACCTACCCAGATGACTAAATTCTCTTCATACTGATAGTTTTGCAACTAATCAGATTCTCAGTTCTAACCTTATCAAAACGACACAGACTGAAATTTACATGCACGAATAAAAATATGAACAGAAAGTGAAAAAAAAAAAAAAAAAAAAAACAGAAGATAAAAAGACTGAAAGGTCGTATTAATCCACCAAACTCAATAGTCTTGAACATCAGCGGCATTGCTAACATTTTCCCCAAATAACCAATTCAAGAACACGGGGAGGGGGGTTGATGGCAAAAAACAAACCTGGAATGCCAGCTTTAAAAGCGATTGAAACAGGGTCAATCATCCACCCTCGTTTGTCTTTGGCAATAGCAGACAACAACGATTGAAACCTCACAAGATTAGCATCGTGATCTTTAACTGCACCCCCCAATGTCAATTGCATACTGTTGAAATTTGTGTTGGGATGCCGACGATTCTGAACTCTGAGGAAAACCCAAGTGAGGAAAAGGAAAATGGAAAGAAGAAAAGGGAAAGCATGGGGTTTCTTGAGAAAGAATTTGGTGGAGTTCACTATTCTAGTGAAGTTTGTTGTCTGTGGTGTTTGAAAGGGAAATTGGTTGTTGTCTGAAACAGGGAGGATATAGTTGCTGGAATACGGCGACGATGACGAATAAGATGACGATGTTCTTCTGCTTGGGGTATTCGCCATGGTTTTAAAGCAATAGCATTTAGGTACCTTTCACCATTTTCACCGGACTCCAACTTTTACATGGACTGCCTAGGGTATGCCTCGTTCTTTCTTGGTCGGGGTTGGCCGTTGGCCACAGCAGCGAACAAATAAGACCAAGGGCAAAATACATAATCAATCCCAAGTTTGAAATAAGAACAAAATCAACCCCCTAGTTTTAGAAAATACAAAACAAACCTTGTGTTTATAAATTAAACTCTTTGTGTGAAAGGCCGATAAAAAATTGGTAAAATAACCAATAAATCCAATAAACTATCATTTTTGCCCTTTTCTTTTTAACATTCAATGAAAAAAATTTATACTTCAGCCCAAATAATAGTCATCTTCTACATAGGATTCTGACTTCCAATTCGGCGGGAAGACCCAAAAAGCCAAACCAGTAGAAAGACATGTGAGTTCTGTGTTGAACGTTTGTATTTCGTAATTGGTAGTCGTTGCCGTCGCCACATCCTCTGCCTGGTGTTCTACCATGCTCGTCGTTGGCATCACTTTCGGCCGGGCTTGATTCAATTTCTAATCGCTGCAACAGCTCGTCGCCATGACTTTTGGGGTCATCGATGAGAAAGACGAAGCCACGGACTCCTTGCGCCGCCACAATTACCACTGTCGATCCATCGTGTTTGGGTATCATCAGCACCAAATTCAAGAGGATGACTTCTTTTTCCCTCATTGTAACAAGCATACAAATCATCCGGAGATTAAGAACTAACACAAATCCACCACTCTTCCTAGAAGTATTCTTATTGCGATTAGATCTAATGCTTGTTTTTCTGTTGTATTAATGGTACTAATATTGATGGTGTTAGTAGTGTTTTGTTCAAGTGTAACAACAAGAACATAAGGTTTCAAGTTAGTAGTCTTCTACCATGCTCGTCTGTTCATCCGATGGATATATTAATACATTAGAGGGATTGTGTGGTTATTAATGTAAACTTTGAGGGATATAATTATAATTTATAAAAGTTATTCAGAGGGGTATTTCGGGATCTTTACAAAAGGAAATCCCAATTTGGTTAGTAGACTGTTAATTGACTAACAGTAAGGTTGATTTTGTTTCTACACCCATAACTTCAGGGTCCCTTTTGTATTTTTTTAAAACTACGGGGTTGATTTTGTTTTTATTTCAAATCTCAGAGTTGTTTTTGTATTTCGCCCTAAAACCAAATACCCCTTAAAAAAGGAAACTTACAGTTTCTTTGTTTACTCCCTTGCGTTTTAAAAAATTTTCATTTCTGCATATGACACTATAGGCCACCCAAAATATCTAATGTGGAAATTTGGCTACTAAATTATTTTTTGCATCACTTTGCCCACTAAACTTTCATAAATGTATCACCTATTTGTTAAATTGTACTCGCTCCATTACTTTCTTCAATATACAACATGTTATGAATGTTAAGCTACAATACTTAAAATAACTAATTTGACACTATTTATTCCATTTATACGGACTAATTGTAGACCACTGATAGATGTCGTTTCAGCTACCAAAAACATTTATAAAAACCTACTAAAAACTAGTATAGTAATAAGCAGGATCGTCTCCACAGGGACTAGTAACTTTATTTTTCTCTTAAAACAAAACACATAAAAACACCTAGTTGAAGACATAATCTCAGTTAATTCATGCAATTGATCACTGATGCAAATATATTCATGCAAACATAAATCAATCAGTTATAGGTTACCGTGAATCCGCACAGACATAACCCAATCTTCCCTTACTTTATCGACAATTACCGTGAATCCGCACAGACATAATTGCTACTCTAATTCACAAGGAACAGGCCGTAAGGCATCGACACCTATTAACCAAGTTAACAGCTTTAAGATTTAGGGAAACCCGATTTTAGTTATTCCTACCCGCGTCACCAGTTCAGAATTACTAACCCTTTACCCTGCATTACCTGAAGGTAATTTTACCACTAATTAACATATCCACTAAATGACATGAAGTAGTGAGACAGATTAATTGGTTCTACCCGAATTTAAACAAGTTGCGCAGGCTTATATAAATTCAAGTAATAAAAGTTATAAACCCAGAGTAAAAAGGAATTCATGCATGCATTACATGAAGAACGATTAGATCTCACAATTGTAAGAACAACGTTGATCAATCCTCAACTAGAAAATAAAATAAAACAATAAAACTAAATTAAAGAAAAGAAAAGAAATTAACATTGATTAAAGAGGGAGAAGGTAGAGAGCCGAAGCTCTCTACTGTGAAGGCATCATAATATTCGTACAAAACATCCCTTTATATAGGGAATTTATCCAACTAATCTCCTAATAAGATTAGGAAAAGAAAACAGCTAATTAACATGTAAATTAAGTAAACAACCTAATTAGATAATGAATAAATTAAGCCATAGGCGGCTAGGAAAGGAATAGGGAAAAATCCCTAGGGATTAGGCATCAACCGTCCATGCACTTGGATCTAATCTCACGTCTTCAAATTGGCTTGGACTTGGTTTTCTTCCAATCAATGTATTTGGGCTTGGTGAATGATAATTAATCCAAGCCCAAATTTAAATCATTCCAACCCAGTGGTTCAGCCCAGCACTTCTTATCCGGTCCGCTTTGCTCTTTAATCTTCAGCCAGTCCAGCTTATTCGTATCAATGTCCAGAATATTTTACTACTGTTCATAAGCGTTCGTTTGGGCAAATGGACCCTTGTTTCTTCTCTTTTTGCAACTCTTTCCTTTTTCTGCCTTGCTTCTTAAAACCTGTGCTTAACATAGAAAGACACTCCAAAAACCCGTGAAAACTACCAATAAAGCTCTAAAATAACCGTACTAATTAGAGCGTATCAACCACGCATGATTATATTAGCAAGGGTAAGAGAAAAACTTTAAAAGTAGACTATTTTATTGGAACAAAAAATATTTTTCAAAATGGACTCTCCTAATGGAACGAAGGGAGTAATATATTTATTTAACGGAAATTGATAATATTGCCAATTTAGCCACTGAACTTTCTAAAACATGACGTTTTATCTATTTTGTTAAATTTTATGGTTAACTTTAACATAAAAATACATGAATTGTACATTAAAATTGTAAGAAATTAGTTATTTTATATATTGTATATTAAAAGTCATAAAAAGTTATACTACCCTGCCCCTGAAGAGTTTAATTTAAAACATGTACAACCTTTTCATGGATAATTGATATTTTGCAATCGGCGTTCTTTTAAATTGTCACAACTTTATGTCCGCCAGTTGTTGGTCTCGCCGAGTCATTTGGCCACAGATCCATGAACACTTCATTTATCTCCGGTTTCTAGAAATCACAATTTCAAAATTATGGAGGCTCATTCTCTTTAAAAACTGGAAATTTTCTCTTTTATTTTGAAACAAATTTATGAAAAATTGTAATTCCAATTGATTATCGACATAACAACAACATTTTCGTTGACAAAAAAAAAAAAAGAAAAACTAGTTTTAACAATAAACATAGAGAAATAAATCCATAGCAGCACTTATAATATTTTCAGCTCTAAAAACCGCATGAATATAATTTCAACAACCCAAATCAATATATCAAATCAAACTATAACAACATATAATTTCTTTTTGTTCCAACTGTACAAGTGACCTGCAAAAAATTAAAACGAAACAAAAACAATACAACAAGATGATTCGCTAAAAAACTCAATGTAAAAGGGATGACATGAGTAATTGCTATCTTTAGGCGATTCATGCCTTTCTGCAAGAAAAATTTTTAAAATCATCTTTGATGCAATATAATTATCCTAACTCATCACACCCTGTGTGAGGACCCATATTTTTTTATCGTGAATAATTATATATTTGAAGGGTAAATTTGTAATTTGATCCTTACTGGCTTGATATACGATTCGTGTCATGACTTAAATGAATATTTAGTTGGATATTAACTTGAAGTATGTTTGAAAATAATTACGCAAATGTAATAACGAATGCATGCAAAATAGATGGTTTGAAACTAAAATGCGGGAAAATGGGATTATCGAGTCAACGGTCGACTCGACAGCTTGATCGACAGTCAGCCGCTCACGGACTTGGCCTGTTCTTTTTATTTTGATTTTGATTTTGGTTTTGATTTTGGTTTTGGTTTTAACAGTAAATTTAATATATTATAATTATTTTTTATTATTATTAATGTAATTTTTTATTATTTAGCCATAGATATTTTACATTTTCAATACACTTTTAAATTATAAAACTATTTTTTTAAAAACATGTTTTCAAAACTACTTTCAAGACAATAAAAAAAAATAGGCCCTTAATTCAAACGGGGTTTGGATTTGCTTGAACTTCTTCTGAAATAGAGTCTTGATCAGATTTTACCTTCTGGATGGCATCTAACTTACCCAGACTCGTGACCTAAACCCTAAATTAACTCTGACTCCATAAATATCTAAGGTCTACATGCTTAAAATATTTTACCTTCAAAATTAGTTTACATAAAATTATCTGAGAAACAAGAAGGACGTAGTAACTCAAGTGACTCGTTAGGTCTGTAGGTTGTATGTTAGACCTAGGGTCTACAACTTGATTGTTTTGATGATTAAATAACAAATAAAAAATTAAACTAATATTTGAATTGTCTTTATGTAGAAATGTCCAAGTCGACTCGCACTAACTGGGCAATCGAAAGCAATCTTCAAGTAGTTCATAATTCCAAACTTCAAGCAGTTCCAATTGTAAAATATGACTCGAATTGAAGATAATTTAGGTGTAAGGCCCTATAGTTTCTCGTCCTAGTTTGATATGTATTTTGTTATATCGTTAGTGTTTAAACTTGGTTATGTATAATTATAAAGATTGGGAATTTTCTAAGATCATGTTAATTATAAAATCTTATGGTTTCGATTTATATGTTTTGAATTTAATCTATAAATTTCAATGGTTAATTTAGAATTAAGATATCAAGTATAGGATTATGTTTAAGGATATATGAAATTAAATATATAAGTTGAATTTTAGGAATTATGGAATAAAAATAAAGAAATTAGAAATTAATGGAGAAATAAAGATTTAAGGGACCAATCGGTTTTACCCAATTGGAAAAGGGTAAAACGGATTGTCCAAAGGTTTGAGATCGGTTTTACCCGATTGGAAAAGGGTAAAACCGATTTGAAATGATAAGATAATCGGTAGAACCGATTGCAAAAGGGAAAAACCGATTTTCACCGCTTCCCAAAATGGTTTTACCGATTCCTAAACAGGTAGACCTATTTGAAAAAGTAAGAAAATATCTGAAAAAGTAAAGGAAAAATCTCACAAGCCACAAATCGGTTTTACCCGATTTGGAAAAGGGTAAAACAGATTGGATGGTAAATGAATCGGGAAAAACCTATTATTTACTGGGTTTGAAAAAAATAATAATAATTCGAGATAAGAACGAGCATTTTGGCTCATTAGGCAATTTTGCCTAAAAATACTCCCTTCCTAACATTCATTCCTCACTGAAACTCTGCCCAAAACTATGCCAAAATTCCAAACCACAACAGAAAAGCTAGAAAGGAGGAGAAAGAAGGAAGGAAGGAAGAAGAAGGAGAAGGAGGAAGAAGGGAGGAAAAGCTAGGAAACGAAGCTTGAAGCGAGGATTTGACTTTGAAACCGTGGATCCGGCATTAGGAGAAGTTCGAAACACACGGGTAAGGAAATTCAACGGATTCTTTCGGTTGATTTTTAGAAAATAATGTATATCTTGAGATTTTGAAGCTTTTTAGAAGTTTTATGAATTTTAGGGTTTGAATATTATGGAATTCTTGGTTAGAAGATGTTAGAAATAATGCCTAGATGTTGTTGGATTGATTTTACATGAAAGAAAGTAAGAAAAATGGGTTTTAGAAGGATTTCTAGCAAGAAACCCGAAGAAAGCTTGGAATCCAAGATTTCTCGGCAACGATCGGTTTTACCCGATCGTATGCCGGGGAAAACCGATTACCATCTATTTTAATCGATTGAAAATCAGTTGAAACCGATCTCAAACGGGTTTTACTGATTTTCAATCGGGAAAGACATATTGAGGTGTAAAATGTTATTTTTTGAAAATTTCTTAAAAGTTATAATTTATTTTAGCTAGTTTTGTAATTAAGGCCTTTTTGGAAATGTGAAATTAGGGTTTCTAGAAGTTAGGTTTGTTAGAAAACTAGGAATTTTATGAAAATTAGGGTCTATAAGAAATTTAGAGGTATTTAAAGTGGAATAGAAACTAAATTTTCCGATATTTATAAACTGCAGATAATTGGAAAAATAGTAAGCAGATATCTCAGGACCTAGGTGAGTGTTCTCACTAAAGGGGTTAAATGTTTTAATTAGTAAGAAATAAGTTAGCCTGCTTTATGATGTTATTGTATACATATATATATATATATATATTAAAAGTATGTTTAATGAAATGCATGCGATATATGATTATGATCTTTATATGAAAATGTGTAATGTTTATGTTTTTATATGTGCCATTTATACGTAAATGTTCTGCAATGTTGAATTATGTGGGTAAATGGAATGTTTATTAAAGTTTATCGTATAAATGCTATCGTTATTACATTGCTAATGTTTAATGTTAAATGTATAGTGTATATTGTTCAGTGTTCAATGGTAAATGTTAAATGTCCAGTGTTCAATGTTAAGTGTGCATGAATGTCGGGATCCCAAACCCTGTTCAAGTTATTGAAATCGGGCATGTTGGCATCAGGTTGGAGTGCCCAACTAAGTGGCTGGACAGGTAATGTTTGATAATATTCCAGGATTTACCACAATGTTCAATAGTTAATGTTGTCAGTGTCGGCATGGTTAATGAAAAGCTGCAGTATTCCAAGGCTAGGAAAAGTATAATCGGTCATGCTTTTCGAAGGATTATGTCGATCCTAGTTCTAGCTTGCCGATTATACTCTTTCTATCCCTTACGTGTTTCCCTTGTGTGCTTAGGAAATACTTGCTATGTGCCTGTAAATGTTTATTCGATAATGTTTTAAATAGTGCGACCTCTCTGAGGTTATGGAAGCTCACCCCATAGACAGTTTGCATGAATAAGGAATTAAGGGCGATATCGTATGAGAAGCGTCAGGAATAGAGGATGAAAGTTTCGGGTTAGGCGAGGATATTGTAATAGTTATAGAAGTACATTTGTACCTCTTTTATTATTGAAATAAAATTTATATTATTTCAATTTAGTCTATAATTAATTAGTGCTCTTGTATCATGAATGAGTCTTGGTGCGAACTAAGCAGGCATCTCGATCACGACTTCCGCGTAAAATAGGGAGGTCGGGGCTGGGGCTACCACAGGTGGTATCAGAGCAGTAAAATCCAATGGGACAAACATCTTAGGAAGTAAAGTTAAGTTTAAAACCCTAGGTCTAATAAAACTTGAACTTGTTTTAGAGACCTAAGTGTAATATTGAAAACTTCCTAGGATGTAAGTGTGATTACTTGGTGTTAGAAATTGTTTATAAGTATAAAATTAAAATATCCTTGTGAATTGAATTATCTTGCTCTTATGAGTAACCTCTTGACTTTGGATTTGTAGAATTAAGCGATGAATCAGAATCAGGATCAAGCTAACCCTAGTTCCAGTCAAGCCCTGGAAGTAGGGATGGAAAGGTTTGCTAGCCAAGTGACAAACCTTCTGGAGCATCTAGTCCAACAATCTTTAGGACAACATAGAATTGGGGAAAATGACCAGGAAGCCCTTAAGAAAGCTAATACTGAGAATGTAGCTCTTAAGAGGTTTCGGAAGTTCAGGCCACCTAGGTTCAACGGAGGCTCAAACTATGAAGTAGCTGAAGGCCTTTTTGGAAATGTGAAATTAGGGCTTTTGGAAAAGTTAGGTTTGTTGGAAAACTAATAATTTTACGAAAATTAGGGTTTAGAAGAAATTCGGAAGTATTTAAAGTGGAATGGAAACTAAACTTTTTGATATTTATAAACTGTAGATAATTGGAAAAATAGTGAGCATATATCTCAGGACCGAGGTGAGTGTTCTCACTAAAGGGTTTAAATGTTTTAATTTGTAAGAAATAAGTTAGCATGCTTTATGATGTTATTGTATATATATTAAAAGCATGTTTAATGAAATGCATGCGATATATGATTATAATCTTTATATGAAAATGTGTAATGTTTATGTTTTTATATGTGCCATTTATACGTAAATGTTCTGCAATGTTGAATTATGTGCGTAAATGGAATGTTTATTAAAGTTTATCTTATAAATGCTATTGTTATTACAATGCTAATGTTTAATGTTAAATGTACAGTGTATATTGTTCAGTGTTCAATGGTAAATGTTAAATGTCCAGTGTTCAATGTTCAGTGTTCAATGTTAAGTGTGCATGAATGTCGGGATCCCAAGCCCTGTTCAGTTTATTGAAATTGGGCATGTCGGCATCGGGCTGGAGTGCCCGACTAAGTGGTTGGATAGGTAATGTTAGGTAATATTCCAGGATTTACCACAATGTTCAATGTTTAATGTTGTCAGTGTCGGCATGGTTAATGAAAAGCTGCAATGTTCCAAGGCAAGTAAAGTATAATCGGTCATGCTTTTTGAAGGATTATATCGATCCTAGTTCTAGCTTGCATATTATACTCTTTCTATCACTTACGTGTTTTCCTTGTGTGCTTAGAAATACTTGCTATGTGCCCGTAAATGTTTATTCGGTAATGTTTTAAAAAGTGCTACCTCACTGCGCTTATGGAAGCTCACCCCTTATACGTTTTGCATGTATCAAGAATTAAGGGCGATATCGTATAAGAAGCTTCAGGATTAGATGATGAAAGTTTTGGGTTAGGCGAGGATATTGTAATAGTTATAGAAGTACACTCGCAACTCTTTTATTATTGAAATAAAATTTATATTATTTCAATTTAGTGTATAATTAATTAGTGCTCTTGTGGTCATGGCTTCAGCGTGAAACATGGAGGTCGGGGCCGGGGCTGCTACATTAGGAGCATGTCAACTTGCACTAAGTGTTAGAAGGTTGAAACATGTCAACTTGCACTACTGTAAGGTCGAGCCACACTAGCAAGAACTCGAGACCTCGAAGAAGAACATTGCTCAAGAAATTTATTAGTGTCAAAGGCAAAAGAAACTCAAGGCGAAGCGACCTATCACAAGTTGAGTCGACCTAGAAAAAGACAGTTGAGTGGAGTAGCCGTTATTGCTGGACTCATTCAAAATTTCAAAACATTGTGAGCAAGTAGACGGATGAAGCGAATCGTCTAGATACAATAAAGTTTCAATTAAGTCTACGGTACTCGTTGAAATTCAAACTTTCAAACGGGTTTGTGAGAAAGTCAGCTGCATGTCAAGGCTATATGGTTGTCGCCTTGGACCAACTTTTAAAAGATCCTTTGAAGGTATCTTTGAAAGCAAGCATCTATAAAAGCCAATAGGACTCTATTCAATACTCAGAGATGAATAAGTTAAAATTTATTGTCAAATAATTTTCTAAATTAGTGTAAAAAATATGTGAGAGTATGAATCCATCCTTATAATAGGAATGGGCCATTAGAGCCCAATAGAGTAGCTCATATTGAGCTTTCAGTATTATGTAAACATCCTACACTCATGAGTTTGAGTTAGGTTTGTGTAAATGTGGAGCTTATTGTAAATTTTAGGTCAAAGTGTAGATTATATAGTAAGCATAGAAATCCTTATCGTAGGGTTACAGGTTAGGATTTGAATACTAGCTCCTTAGTGGGGATTTAGATTTTGAGGTAAGTTGTAAGCTTTAGAGGTTGAGTTAGGCAAAGAGATGTAAGGATTTGAATCACATATTTAAGTGATTTTTTGTTTAGTGGATTAGGAAATTCTAAGTTTGATAACTTAGAGGATTAGAATTCAAGGGTAATTGAAACCACTATAACTCTTGTTTGCTTTGTCTCTTATGCTAATTGCTTTCAATTCATTTCAAAACACAAATCACACACTTCACTTTATACTTTTAAGTTGTTTTTCAAGAGAGTGAAAAAGAAATTTATAAAGATTTTTAAGACCTAATTTATCCTCCTTATTAGGTTGCTTGGGTTGGATTTTATTTGGTATCAGAGTAAGGGCTTAAATTTTAAAGGTTTAATCACCTTTGAGTTAAGATCTATGGCAACCAGCATACCCACCCCCTTTATTTCAAGGTCATTACTTACATGATTGCAATATTATTCTCAAAAATTTCATATGAGTTGTGGGATATTATTGTCAAAGGTCCTCACATTCTCTTCATCTTAAAAGATGGTAAGTTAAGAGAAAGGGTAAGACATGAACTTGATTCTGATGACAAGAAAATGCTCATGATGAATACTAATACTTTCACTGTCATGATAAATGCCTTAAGTGATATGTGATTAAATGTTATAAGATTTGATATTGCTAATGATCTTTGGATAAATGTGTTAAATCATTTGATTTAACTCTATCAAATGAAGAAAACTCCTCAAGTGAAAATGAAGAACATATGGAAGATCCTTGCTTAGTCGGCTTCCTTGAGGATAGCAAGAAATCAATAACAATGTCAAAAGATGGAGACTGCATAAGTAATAAGGAAGCATCCTCTCAGAAGAAATTGCTATTGAAGAAGAACGCCAAAAGCTACACTCTTCTTTGTAATAAAACATTTGTTATAGTAATGATGATAGTTTCATAAAAAAATATGATTTATTAAATGGAAATAACAGATCATTGGAAATAGATATTGAGTTTTTAAAAGAAGAAATAGCGTTTTGAATAGTGAAAATGAAGAGTTTAGATGTAAAATCTTAGAACTATCTAAAATGTTAGAAATCAAGGATTTGGAAGTAATAAGTGTCAAAATGCTCGATTTAGATATTGAAAATAAAAGGGAAAATCACACTATTGGTCCCTTTTCTTTCACATTTTGGCATTTTTTGTCCCTTTTACCGGTTGACCTATGAAGTCAACGGTAATTTGGACTATTTTGAAAAAGTTATAAATTTTTTTGGGCCAGATTAAATTACTCAAACCTTTAAAGGGTTTAGTTTTTAATAATTTACAAAGAAGGATCCAAATTCCCCCAAGAAGAGTCGATGTTGCCGTATGAAAAACAAGCGTGGGTGCTATTTTCATACTTTTAAAGGGTTTAGTTTATCACAATTTACTAAAGAAGTGTTGAAATTTTTAAAAATTTTATTCTGACCCCAAATGACTGATAAGAGGACCAAAAATGCCAAAATGTGAAAGAAGGGGACCAAAAGTGCGAGTTTTCATAGAAGAGGGACCAAATGTGTAACAGAGGTAAAAAAGAGGGACCGAAAGTGCGACTTTCCCAAAAATGAAAAGTCTCTTCAAATTGAGAAATGAAAAAATCACACTTTTGGTCTCTCTTTTTTATCTTCGTTACACTTGGTCCCTTTTCTGTGCAAACTCGCACTTTTAGTGCATTTCGGCATTTTTTATCCTCTTACCGGCAACTACCGGTTGACCTATGAAGTCAACGGTAATTTAGACCGTTTTGAAAAACTTATAATTTTTTTGAGCAAATAATAATCATTCAAATCATTAAAAAATTAAACAAAAAGAGGGGTGATTTTTTAAAGAACAAAGAATCAAACAAAAACAAAACAAAAAAGCCATAATCGCAACAAAGTTCTAGCAACCGATAATTTCGAACGACCTAGGCTCAGAAATTAAAGAATCCTGCGACTTTATTGGTGAAAGGTTAGTGTTGTTCTTGTTTGCTCCACCTTTGTGGTCTCGATTGAAGAAAGAAAAAAAGTATTTGAAATCTAAATCTTAAAAAAGGGACAAACGATGCAAGGATAGAGCGATGCTTTATTTTAAAATACGACTTCTTCGTTTGCCTGGGTACAATGATATTTCTTTGTCCCAGTATTGTTCATTTTTCAATGCCTGCAATAGTTTAAGTAGCATATGAATGAGTGTTGTGATAATAATAATTTTTTCCTTATGGACTTGTTGTTTGGCGATTTTAAAAAGGTTGGACAGTCTAATCTATCATGTTGCTCCCCTTGAAGGGAAAATTGAATTTGTCTATCATGTTGGCTCTTTATGGTCTTATTGTATAGTTGGTGTATTTTAATAAAATTAGACAGAGTGTATGACTGCATTTACATGTTTTTGTTGACTAAGACAATTGCTCCCTATGTTGTGGTCCCTTAGTTGGCTTATGTCCAACTTATAGGTTGTTTAGTTTAAGTAAAAGAGATTAAATTATGAGACTAGGGTTTTTAAAAATGAAGTAATGCCCAACTCACATCCTGTTTTAAATTAAGTAAAAACATAGTTAATTTGGTTTAGCTAACAAACTAATATCTATGCCTTCTATAACTAATATTTGATATACTTGAAATGTTTATAACTGTTTATGCAATCTCAGTTATTTTATAATCCTAAACTGTGCATAATGGGCTGTTCCATTAGGCTTTAATACTTTATTTGTATAGTTGATCCAAGCGGCTTTAATAATTAATTTGTGGTGTGTTGCTTTATGTTAGATGTGTGCATTAATAATTGATTATTGGTTGTTTAGGTTTTTTTTATATATTTTATTGCTATTCTTTATTGTTATTATGTATACTTTTATTTTAAAAAGGTCCTAGTTTGATGGATATAAAGTTCCACTACTTGGGAAAATTAGAGACAGAGCCTAATCCATACTATAAAAAGGGGCGTGCATCTTTCTTCGAAGACTAGGGAATAGAAGGGTTTGCTATTTCTCAGTTGGGATGCACTGTTGAGATTGTTTGGGTATTTGGTAAGAAAAGCTTTCACTATTTGATAGAGGAACATGACTTCTCATCAATTACAAGTGATGAGGAGCTTAGATACTTGTGTAAGGATCTACAGAGCTAAGGATCCCGTTGGTGATTTATATTGCAGTGTTGAATATAGATGGTCTATTAGAGGATGAATTTGAGGAGGGCAGTTATCAAAGTTACCAATCGGGGGGGGGGGGGGGGGGTGAAGGTAATGATGGGGCTAAAGAAAGCATTGATAGTGAGTGCCGTGGTCTACAGTTGATTCAGATTATTAGGATGAGAAAGATGGGAGAAGGGTGTATATCCATGAAGTTGGGGAAAGTAGCAAGGTAAATTAACAGATTGATGGCAAGGGAATGATGAAGACGATGCGCTCCAAGAAGAACGAGTTTTTGGCTCTGATTTTGCTTATGATGGTGACATTGATTCATATTTTGAAGGGGCTCATAATGTGGCAGATGTTCCCATGTTTAATGCAAGATTGCACTATGAAAATCCTCCCCACTTCAACTCAAGATGGTTTTCAATTCTTTTTCTAAATTTAAGGAAGTTTTGAAGGTTTGGAGCTTTAAGTGGGGCCGGCCCTATAAGTTCAAGAAAAATGACAAGAGACTGGGTGGTTGGGTTTTGTCCAAGAGGTACTATTTAACCAAAGGTACAATGCAACTGGAAAATTAGAGCAGCTAGAATTGATGGTGCGGAGGGTTATGTTCAAACTAGAACATTCAATGAGAATCATACTTGTGAGTATGCATTTAAAAACAAGAGTGAATTGCTCAAACTAATACGAACCTTTGACTGAGTGCGATAAATACCACAAACATTTTGAAATAGCATTTTTTTACCACAAACCTTTCAAAAACGTGACAAAACTTAGTATTCCGTCTAAGTGCTCTGTTAGATGCTTAATGGAAGGCTTTTTTTGAGGGCAAAATTGTCCAAATTCCTTTTGCTTTGTCTTATCTTTCCATTACTTTCCTATTTTTACGAAACAAACCCTAAATTTTCACATGTTTTACATATTTACCACAATCTTTCATTACTTTCACATATTTGTGCAGTATAATAAATTTATTTCAGTTTCTTACATTTTCCAAACCAGCCCCAAATATTTCAATTTCTTACATTTTCGTCCAAAAATAAAATAATTTGGATAATAATATTACAAAAATAGTAATTATTCTTAATATTATTATATATTATTAAAGTATAAATATTATCTCCTTTCCAAAATAAATATCTTTCTCCTTTTTCAAAATAAGTTCAACCACAATTTGAGAAAAATAAAATAACATGGATCAATTTGTAAATATGATGAACAGTGTCAGCTAGATTTCCAGCGCTAACACTATTCATCATCTTCCAATCTTCTTCTTTATTTTCTTTTTTAAATTTTCCTAGTGCTCTGCACCAGAATTTTTCCATCGGCCTGAATTGGCCCTAAACCCTAAATTTTTCCATTGGCTGAATCGTTCTGGCCTTTTGTCCGGCAAGAGCAGTTCTAGCCGCTGAATTTATGGTTTCAATAAGAAGAATATTCAACATAACTAAAAGAAAAGGGGGCTGTAAATAGTAGATGTGATGACAACGCAACAGAACTGTAGAAAATATAATGCCAAAGAGAACAAAATTTTGCGATATAGGACACAAGCAATTGAACAGAACTCAGATCGAAGATTGAATTCGTAAACCAAAAATACAAACCATCAGACAAAAGACTGAATTTGTAAGCCAAAAACACAAACCAAGTCCAACCACGATCATCAAACTCAGAAATCACAAAGTTGGAAAGACTTTTGATCACCGAAACAATTAATTTGATTTGATCATGAATTAATTTCACAGAAATCAAGGAATGCTAAAGTAATCTAAATTAATTGATTCATTGCTGCTGCATACCACTGGAAAAAAAAAAAAAAAAACAAACAAACAAACCTTAAGCTTTGTAAATCAGTTTGACCCAAACCGAACAAACAAAAGAACTTGGTCAGCGGAATGTGAACTCAAAACACGGACATCACCAAATCAGTTTTTTTTTCGGAGAACAAAGTGGAACTCCTTAAATTAGAAGGAAAAAAATACTAAAATAAAAAAACTGGTGTACAAGTTGCGATTGTTATTCGGAGAAGATGAACAGTGCTCGTGTCGATGAAAATTGGCGGTCATTGATCTGAATCAAAGTGGACAGTAGAGAAATCGAAGCGCGACGATACTAGGAAGCACTGTAGCGGTGGCAAAATAATAGGAAGGAGGAAGAAGTTGCGCCGACCAGCAACTAGATCTGGGCGGCGGTAGTGGTGTGAGCGGCTGCCAATGACTAGATCTGGATCTGGATCTGGGCGATAGGTGTGCAAACTGCGGTAGTGAAATGAAAAGAAAAAAAAAAAAAAAAGACTTCAAAAATGATGGGTTTCGTTTTGCCTGAATTGATTAAATAAAATATTGCCTAAATATTTATTGACACTTTACATCTGTGAATGGAATATTTAGTGACATTTTCAATCTTCCTTAATTTATAAATATTCTTTAAAAGACATTTTTGCCCTCACTAAAAGATTTATGTTAAGTTTCTAATGGAGATACTTGACGGAATGTCATATTTTGTAACGTTTTTGAAATGTTTGTGTAAAAAAAGCAAATTTTAAAGGTTTGTGTCAATTATCGCATTCGGGCAAAGGTTCGTGCTAATTTATGCATTTCACACTAAGAACAAATCAATGAAGTCAGGTTGGTTGGCCAAGAAATGTGTTGAAGATATTAGAAGGAATTCAAAAATGGGTGCAAAAGAGTTCAAAAATAAAGTACAGATTGACAATAGGTATTTTATCTCTAAACATCAAGGATATAGGGCAAAGAATAAAGCTTTGAGGCTTATGAGAGGTTCAAATGTCTCTCAATATGCTCAATTGTAAGATTGTGCTATGGAGATAAAGAGAAGTAACCCAGTCAACACTTTTGTTCTAAATATGATAGATGAAATATGTGATCCAAGAACAGGGTAGCAAAGGTTTGAGAGGATAAACATGTGTTTTTATGGTTTTAAAGAGGGGTTGTAGGCCTTAGTTTTGGCTTAGATGGTACATTTTTGAAGGGCTAATGTGGCGGGGTCTTGCTTACTACAATTGGTGCAGATCCTAACAATGTGATCTATCTAATTGCATATGCTGTTACAGAGGGAGAAAACAATGACTCGTGGAGTTGGTTCTTGGCCCTATTGAAGGATGATATAAGGATTTTAGATACTAAGAAGTGAACTATAATGTCCGATAAATAGAAATGGCTAACCAAACTTGTGATAGTGTATTTTCTGATGTTGAGCACATATTTTGTATTAGCATTTGCATGCAAACTGGGTGAGTGTAGGGTTTAAGGAATGGGAACTTAGAAAGACTTAGTGGGAAAATTCCAAGGCCACAACATTTGCACAGTTTGTCACTAACTTTGAAAAGATTTTTGAAATTTATGAGGATGTTGCCAAGTGGTTAGATGACAAGCCTCCTAGTGAGTGGAGTAGGTCAGCTTTTAGCACACGTTCCAAGTCTGACATTCTGCTAAATAACATGTGTGAATCTTTTAATGCAAAGATTCTTGAAGTTAGGGAGCATCCTATTTTTACCATGTTTAAGTGCTTGAGGCAATATATGATAGAGAAAATGAATGAAAATAGAGAAAGAGCATAAAAGAAGTGGGTTGGAACTGAAATATGCCCTAAAATTTTTAAGAAGATTGAGAAAAACGATGAATTGAAAACTTTGTTTGTACCACAAAATTTGAATGAAGGACTGTTTGAGGTTTGTTGCATTTATGGTGAGCAGAATGTTGTCAATTTGCCAAATAAGACATGTGGTTGTAGAAAGTGGGAATTGACTTGAGTGCCTTGCATTCATGCAATTTCAGCACTTCAGGAAAACAACCCCAAGAGATGGTTGACAATTGTTATAGTGTGGACAAATATTTGGAGTGTTATCAGTTTGGTATTCTGCTACTAAATGGGATGTAAGAGTGGGAAAAATCTAGTGAAAAGGGTCGATTGACACCCTTATATACTAGGCAAGCGGGCATACCAAAGAAAAAGAGATGAGTCTCCCGAGATGATATTATTGAGTATGTAAAACGATCTAAGAGAATGGGTAGAAAATGTCAAGTTGTACGTTGTAAGTGTTGTGGAGAACATGGGCGCAATAGGAGGACTTGCAAAAAATGTAAAGATAGTGAGCTCCAACTGGACTCCGAACAAGAAAGTCAAATGATTGACAATAATGATATCTTTATGGACAACACACAACAAGAAATGTGCAAATCTAGTGTAAGTTTTTATTATAAGTTTTTCATTCTTTGCTTTATATTTTCTCTATAAGATTTGGTAACTTTGTGTAATTTGCAGGTCCAAGTAGAAAGGGAACTAATCCATAATTCAGAATCATAGTCAATCAAAATTGGTGTCTGTGTTGAAGTTGACGAAGGGCTTACAACCGAGAATGAGGTATTAGTATCAGTTATTTCATTAGTATGTTAAAATCAATTTATTCATAATCTACATCCACTTTCCAAAACTCCTGGGTGAAATAAATCTGTTAGCAAAGCGAAAGGCAAGCGCAAAGTGGTTTGAGACGATGCTAAGAACAAATGATTAACAAGTCAAGGGGTTCTTGAGAATGAGGTTAGTATTAATTGATTTGAATTTTGTGTTTAATTGTGATGAATTTTGTGAACCTGATTTTTCATTTTGCGTTTCACATGTGAGTCAAGCCTAATCATTAGGTGAACCAACAAGGCATGCAACATATGAAATGTTTGGACTCATTGCCACCATTTGAAGTTGGTTCTAAGCCAATCTTGGAGGATAAGAAGAAAGCTTCTCTTGTTTCTAATGTCGAGGTAATATATCAGGGTTCATGGTTGGAAGCTTCTCTTTTTTTTATTTTGCCTAAGCTCTCTAAGATCTAGTGTGGGGAATAACCATTCTCATTTAGAAGTTTTCTTTTGTTTGGCATAGACTGAATGTGTCCGAAATACATCTGACATTTAAGCACTCTTATATCTTGACTATTATTTGTATAACTCATATTAGGGATGATAGATTAGTTATTATTGTTCAATATTTACTTATAAACAAGCCATGAATGATTGATAGGGTGTTGTAATTTAGGGTATAACATTACCTTCTTGCTTCAAGTTCATTAACTTAATCATTTCTGAGCCTGATTTCGATTGATATGGATGTCTTTATTCAATTTATTGTTTTCTCTTAGTTTTTCCTTCCTAATATCTTTGTGTTTGTTTTATTTTGTGCTTAAATTTATTATAAAATTTACTACTGCCTGCAGATTGCAATGTGATATATTTGAGATAGAAGGAGTTAAAAAAAAAAAAAAGTGAATTTTAGTATTAGTGATATTGAACTTTCGGGCTCTGGTTCTTTTGTTCTTTTTTTTTTTTTTTACTATATGGTATTTGAGATGTTATATCTATTGTGAATCCCCTCTTTCGATTTTGATTCTCATAACCCTATAATAACCTTATAGCTTCAAATTTTTTCTTTATCAATCTTCATAACCCTATAATAATGTCATGTTTTCCAGTTAATGCAGGAAAAATGAGTTGAAGCTTCTCTCAAGATGAAAGTTAGGTCGGCTAAACAATCCCCTTTAAGCGCCTACCAAGATTTTCAGTGAAGAAAAATAATGGGACTAATCAGGTTATATCCTCAACACCATCCTCGAGCTATGATTTCATTCCATAAGATGTGAAGCCAATTGTGCAACCATTTGCATCTCAACCATTAACCTCTCTGTCATTTATTTGAGATCAAATTCAAAGTATACTGGGAGGTTCAAGCCATGAGCCTATTGATGTAGATGATTTAAAAGCATCTCTAAAAGTGCAATAAAAGTTGGCCAATGAGCGAGTAGAGAAATATATGAAGGAACATCACACAGGTTCATTGCAATTAGGTGTCATAAAGAAGTCTCTTAGCTATGATGTATGGGTTTGAGAGAGTTGTATAAGCATTGTGGTGACTCCGATTAACCACTTCAAGGAAAGAGCGTATATGAGATGTTTGGCCTCCCAATACCTGATTTTTTAAGTGAAGGTCAATCTTTTGACTCGAAAGGCAAAGGACTGGCTTGAAGAGTAGTTTCTTAATGGTTTATTAAAAATCTGTTGTCATGCAAGTAGACTTTAGTAGCTACTATTAAGCTGATTTTAGGATGGTCTTTTGGATGTCATTTGTCTTAACTGTATTTTTTGACGAAACTTGTAGTGTGGCAGATTTACAATTATCATTTTAGATGGCATTTGCATGATGTTACAATGCCTTTTTTGGTATGAAATATTGTCTTAGTATAGAATGGGTTTCTCGGATGGCATTTGCCTTAACTGCATGAAGTTAGTTTGGCAGATTTATCATTTTGGAAGACATTTGCAAATGTTATAATGCCTTTTTTTTTTTTTTTTTTTGAAGTAGAATGTGTTCTCATTCTCTTTTTAATGCAGATTTTAAATTACATGTTAGCCAATTTTGTTTGTCATAATTGAGTATGGACTAGTTGACACAATTCATTAAAGATGTTAGGTTTCATGGTTGTTTGTAATACTACAACTTTTGGGTAATTTTGTTGAAAAAATGCTATATCAACTTCCTCATTGTTTTGGTTAGACAAATATGCACATCAACTGTTTGACAAAATGCCATATCATTTAAACCTTCCCATCAAGTGTTTGGCAAAATGCCATGACTCCACAAACTACTTAACTTATATAACATCACATTTGTCTAGCGAATATAGTGCAATTCACTAAGAATTTGCCTAAACAAGGTGCAAATTGCCAAACAAGAACATTAAAAGATTGCTATTCACTTGCTGCTAGCATTATACTACACGAAACAGTCTGAACACCCTAAACCAAAACAGATCACACAGACTAGAATGGCCCACATATACTAAAATAATCCACACATTGCATATTAAACTTCTAAAAATTCAAACATCCTCCTTCCTCATCCTTGATTATCCTTTGCGAGTGAACCAAGCTTGGACAACCATGATAGTAATTAGAATAAGAACCCATCTTGATCGGTTCCCCAACTTCTCTTTGAGATTCTTAATCTCTTCATCTTTCTCGTTCATCCTTCACTGTAGTCCAGAAATTATGACTTGTGCCTTTTCACATATTTCAGGGTCATGCCACACAAAGAATCTAAAAGCATCCAACACCTAAGAGAAAAGAAAAACTTTAATGCAAAATGGAATTTCACTGAAACACATGGAATGAAATTTTGGAATTAGTATTGAGTATACTTACTGGGCATGCCAAAAACCTCCAGCCACAATTTTTACCCTTCTAATTAGCTTTCAGCATTGGAATCTGACCACAATAGCAATTTGAAATGCTATGATTCATTCCATTATCGGACCTGCTACAGGTTGTGTTGTTAGATTCCGCCACAATCTTTACCCAAGAAGAGTCGATGTTGCCGTATGAAAAACAAGTGTGGGTGACTATTTTCAGGTTTTCAAAGGATTTAATTTTTGCAATTTACAAAGAAAGGTCACAATCTTACTTAAAATGACCTATCAACTTATTGGTTACCGGTAAGAGAGACCTAAAATGCCAAAATGTGAGACAAGAGGGACAAAAAGTGTAACGAGAGTAAAGAAGAGAGACCAAAAGTGAAATTTTCCCTTGAGAAAATTGAGTCATTTAATACTTTGCAAAATGAGTATGACACTTTAAAAAAGAAAATAGATGAATTGATGTCAACTTCAAAAACTTAACCCTAGGAAATAAAATTCAGAAGATGATGGATTATCAAAAAATTAGGAATGGTAAACTTTGTCTTGGCTATGAAAGAGTCAAATTAATGAGAAATGAAGTTCATCCTTAATCTTTGTTTGTGCTTTCAAAGAAAAGACATTTTCATGTCTTTCCAATGAAGATGAAAAAAAAACATTCATGATAGTAAGAATATTGTGCTTAATGAAAATGATTTTAAAATGAAAGATAGAGCTTCAAAGAGCAGTGTAAATGTGTGTGCTTTAAAAATGTCATGTCTTCTTATGATTTTCATACTAAGAAATTTCAAGAAGGTGATCATAGTAAATGTGATAGCCCCTGCCCCGACCTACCTGCATCACGTTGGAGTAGGGATCGAGATGCCTACCTGGTTCCCACCAGGACTCACTGAGGATATACAGAGTAATTATTACATAAGCAATACACTTAAACATTAGAATGAGTTATCTAACTTCAACCTTTATTACGATTTCAAAAGATACAAACACTAATTCCCGCTATTACAATTAGTACTTCCTCATACTATCACTAGATTCTTTAAGCAATACTACAATACTAGCATTCCAAAACCTAATCCAAAAAGTCCTTCATCAGCATCATGCTAGTAATGATTACTCATGAGATCTGTTACATGTAAAAAGTCTAGGGGGTGAGCTTCCATAAGTTCAGTGAGATCTCACTAATAAAACATTTACCGAGTACACTGTTACCGACACATATCAAATATTTTCTAAGCAATCAAGGGGGAACACGTAAGGGATAGAAAGAGCATAACCAATAAGTTATACCGATGGATCTATATGACCCTTCGGAAACATTACCGATTATACTATACTTGAATTTGGACACTGTACAGTGTAAAGTGGTACACTGTACAATGTGAACCGCTTCCAATGCCGACAATCCAACAGTAAATAGTAAACAGTGTGGTAAATCCCGTAATATTACCCAGTACCTCTCCAGTTATCTAGTCGGGCACTCCAGCTCGACGCCAACATGCCCGATTTCAATAAACTGAAAAGGGTTTGAGGACCTCGACTCTCATGCAAAGTGAACAGTGAACAATAGATAATGAACAGTGTACAATGAACAGTAGACAATGAACACGAAAAGGTAACATTTTACACTTTAATCATAACTCTACGATAAGTTCAGTCATGCGATAAGCTTTAGCATTTGAAACAATCTACATTCATATAACATGAATATTTCACTTTGTTCAGTCGAAAAGCATAATCATACATCTCATGTATTTCAGTAAATATATCAATAATATCAGTAAAGCAGGCTAACTCATTTATTTACTTAATTAAAACATTTAACCCCTTCAGTGAGAACACTCACCTCGGTCTTGAGATATTTGCTCACTATTTTCCCAATTATCTGCAGTTTATAAATATCGAAAAGTTTAGTTTCTATTCCATTTTAAATACTTCCGAATATCTTATAAACCCCAATTTCCGTAAAATTCCTAGTTTTCCGACAAAACTTATTTCTTCCATAAACCCTAATTTTATATTTCCAAAAAAGGTTAAGGAATTTTCGAAAAATAACATTTAACCCTCAATCGGTTTTTCCCGATTGAAAATAGGCAAAACCCGTTTGAGATCGGTTTTAACTTCAATCGGTTAAAACCAATGGCAATCGGTTTTCCCCGACTTACGATCGGGTAAAACCGATCGTTGTCTAGGAATCTTGGATTCCAAGCTTCCTTCGGGTTTCTTGCTAGAAATCCTTCTAAAAACCATTTTTTTTACTTTCTTTTGTGCAAAATCAATCCAACAACATCTAGGCATTATTTCTAACATATCCTAACCAAGAATTTCCTAAGATTCAAACCCTAAAATTCATAAAGCTTCTAAAACCTTCAAAATCTCAAATATACATCATTTTCTAAAAAAATCAACTAAAAGAATTCATCGAATTCCTTACCGGTGTGTTCCGAACTTCTCTTAACACCGGATCCGCGGTTTCGAAGTCGAATCCTCTCTTCAAGCTTCGTTTCCTAGCTTTTCCTCCCTTCTTCCTCCTTCTCCTTCTTCTTTCTAGCTTCTTTCTCCTCCTTTCTAGCTTTTCTAGTGTGGTTTGAAATTTTGGCAAAGGTTTGGCATGGTTTTGGGCAGAATTTTGGTGAGGAATGAATGTTAGGAAGGGAGTATTTATAGGCAAATTTGCCTAATGAGCCAAAAGGCTTGTTCTTATCTCGAAATATTATTTTTTTCAATTCCAGCACAGAATCAGTTTTTCCCGATTTGTAATCGGTTATAAAACCGATTGGATGGTAACTGAATTGGGAAAAACCGATTCGAAAGAGGGAAAAATCGATTTGAATCGGTATCGGTTTTACCCTTTTCCAAATCAGGTAAAACAGATTCGTGGCCGGTGAGATTTTTCCTTTACCTTTTTAGATATTTTCCTTACTTTTTCAAATCATAGCTACCCGTTTAGGAATTGGTAAAACCGTTTCGGGAAGCGGTGGAAATCGATTTTTCCCTTTTCCAATCCGGTAAAACCGTTTGACAATCAGTTTTTCCCTTTCCAATCAGTTCTACCGATTTACCCTTTTCAGAATAGGGTAAAACCAATTCTTAAGCCTTCCAATCGGTTTTAGCCAATTCGCAATTGGTTATAACCGATTGGTTATTATTTTTTCTATTTTTCACTTATTTTCTAATTTCTTTATTCTTATTCAATAATTCCTAAAATTCAACTTATATATTCATTTTCATATATCCTTAAACATAATCCTTTATTGAAATTAATATCTTAATTCTAAATTAAACCTCGAAATTTCTAGATTAAATCCAAAACATATAAATTAAAACCATAAGATTTTATAATTAACATGATCTTAGAAAATTCCAACCTTTATAATTATAAATAGCCGAGTTTAAACAGTAACGATATAACAAAATACATATCAAGCTAGGACGAGAAACTACGGAGTCTTTCAGTAAACATGATAATTTTAAGAGTGAACTACCAAAAATGTCACCATACTTTTCAAAATCTCCATTTGTTCACTAAATTTGTTTTTCGCCACAAATGTCACCCTACTTTAAAAAACAGATCAATAATATCATTTTAGCCGTTTTCTCCGTTATCAATAACAGAAATGGCTTTATGTGACATTCACATGCCACTTTTAATGGGTATTTTGGTCTTAAGATCTTCACTCTATTAAAATACGGTTCATACGCTCCCTCTTTTTTTTTTTTTTTTTTTTTTTTTTTTCCTCTTTTTTTTCAATTCTTCTCCAAATATACTGTTTATCTTCCTCTCCATATTCCTCCTCCCTCCTCCGCTTCCACCCGCCTCCCCTCTCCCCTCACTCCGCCGCCGTCAGCTTCCCCTCCCCCTCCCTCCTTCTCTGCTTCCGGTCCTCTCTGAATTCACAATTAAATCATCACAAAGTAGCTAAATGCGACAAAATTCATTCGCGATATGCCCACCTACTCGGATACAATTACAAATCAACCACAAGATTCAAAGTTGAAATTGGGAATTGGGAAATGAAGTTTTGAAACAAGCAAAATTGGAGAGAGAAACGAGGAAACAGATAATGGAATTACCTTTGGAAAATGTTGGAAGGAGAATTGAGTGTGGAATTTTTTTTCCAACAAACAGAGATCAAGGCACTGAGAATTTCAAGGGCTCCAGTTCGTTGCCTCTATCCGCTATATATGGCTTGTATTGTGAAGAAGAGTTCGCTTAAGGCTTAAACAAAAGGGGTTCCAAACCCAGTTCAGTACTGTTGTACCAGCCTGAATCTTAATTTTGGGATTGTGTGATTCTCAAACAGGCAATCTCTGAATGTATGATGAAGGGACAAGTGGAGAAATCTTAGAGAGGAGGGAGAAATTTCGGGCTCTAAATTTGTAAATTTGTTTGTCACTGTGAGTGACTCAGACCCGGGGAGGGGAGGCAGACGGCAGCGAATGGAGGAGAGAGAGGGGAGCGGAGGCGGATGAAAGTGGAGGAGGGAGGAGGAAGGTGGAGGAATTTGGGGGCGGGAGAAGTAGATCGACAACGGATGGCAAAGGAGATCCGACGGAGTAGGCGTCGAAGGAGGATTTGTTGATCGTATAACCAATTCTGCCATCTCCGACTAGGCGATTCACTGATGAACAAAATGTTGAGATAGCCAAGTTGGAACGCTATTTGGGCTGGAGTCAAGCTCACTAATAAATTGTAATATTGAACACAACTGCAGCATTTATTGGACTAGGACTCAAAAAATTAGGAGAAGAATAAAGTTTTCTTTTAGAAAAAAGATTTTAAAAAGGAGGAAGAAAATGAAAAGTGCATAGACAAAAATTCCCCTTAAAAGTGACATGTGAATGGCACATGAAACTATTTCGATTAGTGCTAACGGAGCAAATGTGCAAAATAACATTATTGGCCTATTTTAGAAAGTATGGTGATATTTATGGAGAAAAAAAGTTTTTAGTGACTAAATAAGATATTTTAAAAAAAGTATGGTGATATTTTGATAGTACACTCTAATTTTAAATATACACTAGAACTCATTACACCTATTGCAAGAAAAATAAAGAAAATTATGATTATTCATTTAGATGCCATTATTGTAGAGTTTTGGGACGCAATCTCAAAATGCTTTGCTAAGTGTCAAGTTGAACTAGGAAACAAAGCATGAAAAATGAAAATTAACATAACCCTCAAGGATCCAAAAAGTTTTGGATATCAAATGCAAATGTTTGATATTTTGTAGAGTTGCGTGATGTCTTGAGGACTAATGAAGATATCAAATGGCATAGAAAACTAAGCTACATGCAATGAGGTCTAGGGCTGTCAAAGAAAGCTTCAAGTAGAGTAAATGAGCATGTGCTCATATGAGGTGACAAGTATTATCCCCTAAAATTTTGTCAAAATTATTGTGATTGTGTGCAAAATATGATTTAATGTCAAATGCATAATTTCTTGTCAACATGCCATGATTTTATTTGCTAGTTGAAATTACATGATTGCGTACTTAATTTACTTTCATAGTAATTAATAGGATCTAACTGTGTTTAATGTCAAAACATATTCATGACATAAATAAGCTTAGTTATGGTTGATGAAGATAACTGGTTTCTTGGTTTAACACTACTTTTCTGATGGAAAAACTGAAAATATTTCAGAAAAATAATAATAAAGATAATATTAAAAATAAAATGAAAACTGAAGAGAAATTACCCTCTAATTTAGATCTTTTGTCAAGATGGACAATTCCTTATGTGGAACCAAAATTAATTTATCATCAAGGATTTTTTAATAAAGTAGGATTGAAACAGATTTGTAAAACAACGGAACAATCCTTAGCCATTCAAGATGCTGATACAGCAATAACTCTTCTCTCTGAAGAAGATCTAGAACCTTATAGATTTTCTCATAAATTTTTACATATTGGTTTAGTGCAAATTGCTTTTAAACCCCTTACACTTGATAATCTGCCAGAAAGTTTTATAGCAACTTTAAGAGATGGTAGAAATAAAGAATGGAGAAAATCTATAATTGGAGTTATACAGTCTAGTCTGGCTCATGGTCCAGTATATTTTAATGTTCATCCAAATTTTAATCTAGCTTTAACAGATAGAAATATCTACAAAGCCTTAACTTTGAATATAAAGACTGAAGGTTATAATTATGAACCTGGTTCAGAAATTATGTGTATTTGTTATAGAATTTATTATAAGCCGTTATACACCATGAATCCATGTTATAAAGTGGAGGAAAAACAAAAAGATTTGAATGAAACAATTTTAATTGAATCAAATTTTAGTAAGTCGAACATTACGACTAGAAGAACCATAAAATGGGATGAAATTCCGATTCCTCAGCATTGGAAAATGACCAGGGTTGCTCATATTGAACCCAGAAATGAACATCAGATTTCTAATGTGATCCAGACTCCAGATGGAGATGTGTATATTCAAATGAGTAATACTCAGGGACTTTCCCGATCTTCCTCTGTAAGATCATTTATTTCCCCTTTCAAGGATGAAATTCCTATGTCTCATAGACATTCTACATCTAACATTGGTGATGTGAATAAACATCATCCTAACTTGTCTTTACATTCTTTAAATTCAAGTTTAAGTGGTGAGAATAATCGCCATTCTTTAAATTCTTTTCATACTGCTTTAAATAATAGTCATTTAAATTCCAGTTATTTAAATTCAAGTCATTTAAATTCAAGTGATGGAATAACCCATCATAATGCTTTAATTTCTGAGCAATTACTACGTGATGGAATAAACCGTCATAATCCTTCTACTTCATATGTTAGAAATTATATTCCTGATTTTATTCCTCCTAGAAATTTTGCTGATGATCATATTCCTGCCAGTGAGGAGAAAAATCCTCATGTTGATTTGTTATATAAGAAAAAGAATAATATTGTTCATGATATTTCTGATAGGAAAGAACCGGAAATAACCGAATCTGAAATGAATTTTTCAATATGAATAATACAACAAAAATAGATTTTAGTAAAGGATCTGAGGCTCGAATGAAAATTCGAGATGAATTCTTAAAACCCAGATGGGAAGTATTTAGAAAATGGTTTTTTCAATATTTTTCTATTGAAGAAAGAAATAATCTTTCAGAAGAATTTTATAAGTTCTTAGGAGAAAAGAATATTTTATTTCCTTTTGTTCCATGGTTTGTTCATAATTACATAGAACCAGAAATTTCTGTCATAGAAAGAGAATTTAGATTGAATAATGGTAATATTTTGAAGAGTCATTTCCCTCCTCAAGAATCTTTTAGTATATTAAAAGGAAAAATAGCTATGAATTTTAATGCTTTTTCAAAATTATTTGAAGAAAATACTTTGACAATAACAGTCAAAAATATTAATAAAATTATTGAACAACAAAATTTTGCAAATATGTATTTAATTATATTAGGAGAACAAATTGTTTCTTTAAATGATCGTCTTGATAAGTTGATAGATAATAATACAATTATTAGTGCTAACAATATCCCTAGTACTAGTAATTCTAAGGAAAATATAGGTGTGCTTGCAGCTCCTAGTCTTCAGCCTCCACCTGAAATAAAAGATTTTAAGTTTAAAACTGGTAATCATGAATTGCTAAATCTTCTTAATGAGAAATTTAAAGGGTTAAATATAACCACAATAGAAGAAGAATTTTCAAATGAAATAGAAAATAATCCAGAATATAAAAAAGTAATAAAAGATGAAATTAATAAAATTTCAGAAAAATACACCCCAATTCAAAGAATAAATTATTATAGTAGGCCATCGCCTGTAGATATTCTTCATGAAGAACAAGAATACGTAATTAATAATAGTTACAGTGGAAAATGTATTTATGAATGGAATTTAGATGGTTATACAGAAAAACAAATTTATAATTTAGTACATAGAATGTTAATGTACAGTACTATTTGTAAGCAGAATGGTAATAATGACAGTAATATTGCAAAAATGATAGTTGCAGGTTTTACTGGCCAACTTAAAGGTTGGTGGGATAATTATTTACCTCAAATAGGTAAAGATGAAATTTATAAAACTTTTAAACAGGAAGGTGACCAGATGGTTGAAAATTCTGTTTATACTTTAATTGTTACAATTTTAGAACATTTTACGGGTAGAATTTCTGATAATAGTGAAAATATCCGTACTTTATTGCAAAATCTTAGGTGTAAAACACTTTCTGAATTTAGATGGTATAAAGATGCATTCCTTAATAGAGTCATGGAATTGCCGAGTCTAATAGCAGTCATTGGAAGTCTAAGTTTATAGATGGTCTTCCCAGCTTATTTGCTGAAAGAGTCAGAAAAACTCTTAGGAAGGATAAAATTACTATCCCATATAATGATTATACTTATGGTAAACTGATAGCAACTTGCGTCCAGGAAGGTTTATCATTATGTAATGAAATTAAATTAAGTCAACAAATAAAGCATCAAAGATTAACAGAAAGAAGTCAATTAGGACATTTCTGTAGTCAATTTGGAATGGATATTCCCTTTCCAAATAGAAAACCTCATAGGAAAGAAAAATCTGATAAGATTTGAAAAAAGAAAAGAAAGAAAAGAAGCTAGATCAGCTAGAAAGAAAAATCCAGTGGATGTTAGATGTTATAGATGTGGAAAAATAGTTCACTTTGCAAATAAATGCAAAGAAAAGAAAAAAGAAAAGATAAAATCTTTAGAGATTGATGAAGAATTAAAAGATAAGATTTCTAAAATATTATTAGAAACAAGTTCTGAATCAGAGTCTTATGAGTCTTCAGATGAAGAAAATAAAATTGATTTTTCAGAAAATGATCTGTCATCATATGAGTCAGATTCCGATTGTGCTTGTAGTACAAAAGGATCTTGTTTGAAAAAATTAGATGATAATTCTGAAAATGAATTTTATAAAATTATGTCTCAATTTCAAGACATAAATGTTTTAACAAATAATACTTTGTTAGAATTTTTAAAACAAATAAAAAATTCTGATTTAAGATCAAAAATAATTGATGATATTCAGAATCTTCCTTCTACTTCTACTGTTATGAACAGTAATTTCGGAAATAAAAATGATTTTCACACATATGATGAACCATATTCTATGAATGAGGTTCAAAAAATGATGAAAGAAAGAAGTAATACTTTGACTTCAAATGTTTCAATAATGGATTTGAATAATGAAGTAAAAAATCTGCAAAAAGAAATTCAATTTCTTAAATTAAGAAATCTTACCTTTGAAGAAAGAATTTCTCATTTGGAAAAAGGAAAGGAGATAATTACTTCTCCAAACTTCTTTGAAATCAAACCACCAAATGATGAAGAACAATTTTTATCATCATTGGATATTATTACCACTCAAAAATGGTACACTAAAGTCAATTTATTAATTGATAACAATTTCCAAATTGAATTAATTGCATTAATTGATAGTGGTGCAGATATTAGTGTCATACAAGAAGGTTTAATACCTACAAAATATTTTCATAAAACTACTCATAGTTTAAGGCATGCTGGAGGAGAAAAATTAGATATTCAATTTAAACTCCCCAAAGCCTATATTTGTAAAAATAAAGTTTGTATTCCAGAAAGTTTTTTATTAGTAAAAAACATTACAAATCAAGTGATACTTGGTACTCCTTTTTTGAAAAAATTATATCCAATTTATCATATTGATTCAAAAGGGTTAAAAGGAACTTATGAAAATAATCAAATAAATTTCCAATTCATAATGGAACCGTTTTCAAAGGTTTTGAACACTATCAAAGAAAATATTCTTAGGAAAAAGAATCAAATGAATTTTTTAAAGCACGAAATTAATATTTTAACCATTGAAGAAAAACCTCAAAATCCTAAATTACAGGATAAAATTAAAATGATTTCTAATAATTTTTCAATAGAAATATGTAATGAACATCCAAATGCTTTTTGGGATAGAAAAAAGCATATTGTGAGTCTTCCATACGAAGATGATTTTGATGAGAAGAAAATTCCAACAAAGGCTAGGCCTTGTCAAATGAATTCTGAATATTTGGAATTATGTAAAAAAGAAATACAATCTCTTTTACAAAAAGAATTAATTCAACCTTCAAATTCTCCGTGGTCATGTACTGCATTTTATGTTAATAAGCATAATGAAATTGAAAGAGGTATTCCCAGGATGGTAATAAATTATAAACCTCTCAATAAAGTTTTAAAATGGATTAGACATCCAATCCCTAATAAAAAGGATTTATTAGATAGATTATATGATTCAATAATATTTTCCAAATTTGATTTAAAATCAGGTTATTGGCAAATTCAAATTAATAAAAAAGATCAATATAAAACTGCTTTTACTGTTCCAATAGGACATTATGAGTGGAAAGTTATGCCTTTTGGTCTGAAGAATGCTCCTTCAGAATTTCAACAAATTATGAATGATATTTTTATTCCTTATAGTGAATTTATTATTGTTTATATTGATGATATTTTGGTATTTTCCAAAGATATTGAAACCCATTTTAAACATTTGAATATTTTCAAAAATCTGATTATTCAGAATGGTCTCGTAATATCTAAGTCCAAAATGAGTTTGTTTCAAACAAAAATTAGATTTTTGGGTCATAATATCGAGAAAGGAAATATAATTCCAATCAATAGAAGTATTGATTTTGCTTCTAAATTTCCAAATGAAATTTTGGATAAAACCCAATTACAAAGATTTTTGGGTAGTTTAAATTATATTTCTTCATATTATAAAAATCTTAATGAAGATACTGCAATTTTATATGATAGATTGAAAAAGAATCCTAATCCTTGGTCTGAAAATCATACTCAGGCAGTTAGAAGAATTAAATCTAAAGTGAAATCACTTCCTTGTTTAATGATAGCAAATCCTAATCTGGAGAAAATAATAGAACAGATGCTTCAGATATAGGTTATGGTGGAATTTTAAAGCAAAAATCAAAAGACAGTAAACAAGAATTTCTTGTTAGATATCATTCAGGTAAATGGTCTGATAGTCAGAAAAATTATGCTACGGTGGCAAAAGAAATCTTAGCCATTGTTAAATGTGTATTGAAATTTCAAGATGATTTATATAATCAAAAGTTTGTTATTAGAACTGATTGCAAATCTGCAAAATTTATGTTTAATAAAGATTTTAAGCATGATGTATCTAAGCAAATGTTTGCTAGATGGCAGGCTCATTTAGCCCCATTTGATTTTGATATTCAGTATAAAAAAGGAGAAGAAAATAGTCTTCCAGATTTTTTGACTAGAGAATTTTTGAATAATGACTGATCATAATTTTTATGATTGCAGGTTGATGCACCCCAGAGGAAGGGCCTCTGGCCCTTACCGAGGACGAGGAGGACGAGGAAATATCCTCGCCCAGCATGGCGGAAGAAGGCTTGTAGCAGAAAATATTTCTGCTAGAAGGAGTATGTCTCCTGAAGATCCATTATATGAAGAATTTATGGAGTTCATGAACAAGAAGCAAGGTGATACTTCTGCTTCATCATCATCTTCATATTCAAAAATTGTTGGAGAAGAAGACAAGGAAGAATATCTGACTTCCTACCATCAGAATAATAATAAAGAGGTGATAATACTCTTGGAAGGTAAGGATTTACAGTGGATCAATGATCCATGGACCTTGATGAACAAGTACCTTGACAGCTCCGGTTATGCTGAAATGGCTTATAAGCCAAGACCATATTTTGAAAATCTTCTGAAAATTTCAGGAAATTGTGAAATTACACATTTTACAGGTGCTGGTAGTGCCCAGAATATTTATAATTTCAGCAAGATCATTATCAAGCAGGTGATATCTGCGGAAGAATGGGGTTTGTCAACTCTAAAGGATAGAGAATATCTCCATCCTGATCAGAAAACTTTGATAAAGTACAAGTATTGGGACTATGTTGAGTCTCTTACCAGAGTTCTACTCTATGAAAATCCAAGGAAGAAACATTCTTGGTTTATAAAGATCTGTTCTGAGGTGTATAAAAAGCCTCTGCCAAATTGGTTCATTAAATGGTGGATTAATTTTGGTCCATCTATCAAGGTACTACCTGAACCATTTAAAGCATTATATGCAGATTGGGTGAAAATTTCTCCCAAGATCATGAATCTGGATAATAGCCATCCTTGGAATGATGATATTGCTCCAATGTATTTTTTTATAGAATTTTCAATTCCATGGATCTGGAAATGGGCACCAGAAGTGGGTTATACTCCGGAAAAACTCCCATGTCTGAAAAGGGCTAGTTATACTAAATTTTGGGAAAAATTAATTAAGGCTGATGCCACTGGTCTAATTCAAGGCCAAGAATTGATTGATCAAATTAAAGCCAAGTTGCAGGAATATCAGCAGCAGCAGCAAACGGCCCCAAGGGAGGAAATCAGTCCTTTCCAGCAGATTCATAGGATGCTTCAAAGGCAGAAGGGAATTGTGACCCGAGAAGAAATTATAACTTCTTATATGGATCTTTTGAAAAAAGATCTAGCTCAAAATCTTGAGGAAGCCAAGTCAGATACTTCAATGGCGAGCCAGGAATATTGTCTTGCAGGAGAATCTCAAGAGGAAGAAGATGATGTCGACCTCGATATTGATGAAATGATGCTGGCAATAAAGAGCTCGGTGACCGGTTCTACCGGTAAAAGCCCAAGAAATAATTAACATAGGTGGTTGCAGACTTCACCGACATCAATACTGTGGCGGACTTCAAAGACTGATAGTTTGGAATCCGTAAAATACTGTAGCGGATTTGAAAATTAAAAATTTTAGAATCCGTAATAGTGCAAGGCAGAATTTGCCTATAAATATGTTGTAAATTTCTCATTTAGAGGTAGGACTTAGAATCCCAACTCCTTCCTCTTTCCATTCCCTCTCTTGTATCATCCAATTCTCTCCTTCCTTCCTTTGTAAATCTTTCCATATATATATAAATTTTCATTTTCCAAGAATTTGAAGACTTGAAGGCAATCTTCTAAGTAAGTCTTATTTAATTTTCTGTTTATACTATTTTATTTTCCTGTTTTTATTTAGCCTAATGGAAGGCTAAAAACTTAGTGTTAGACCATGAAGCTTAGTTATCCAATTTTCCTGTAATGTTGATGATTCTGTTTGTGTGAATCTTCTTACTTTTGATGGATTAATTGAAGAATGCTTAGGTTATTGAAAATGAACAGGCTTTTATTCATTGTTTAAAGAATGAGAAGGGTTTAAGGCCGTTGTTAGCCAGAGATTGGCGTTGTTAGGCCGTTCATGCCCGGGAAGTATCTTCTTTGATCAATGAATTAAGACGCCAGTTTGTGATCAATGTAATTGATTCCTTTATTGCTTCTTTGATTAATTCATTGAACCGTTGGATTGGTTTACCCTTATGAAATTACATGATTGCGTACTTAATTTACTTTCATAGTAATTAATAGGATCTAACTGTGTTTAATGTCAAAACATATTCATGACATAAATAAGTCATTAGGAAGTAATACAAATTTGATTTTAAGAAGGGTGAAATGCACAGTTGACACTTAAGTATGAACTTTTGCAAAAGTGACACTTTTATTTAAAATGCTTTTTTTTATACACCAAACTTTCATTTTCGGGCAAAATGTACCACTCCGTCCAAGTGCGCCGTTAACTCCCGAACGGACCAAAAATTGGAGGGGTAAAATTATCCGAATCACTCTCCCTTTATATAATATTTTAGAAGTGTTGCAAATTTTGACACTTTATTGTAATATTTTACAAAACATACCTCAATCTTTTATTTTCTTACATATTGACCTAATACCTTTTACGAAACAAACCATAATCTTTAATTTGTTTTTTTACATTTTCAGCCAATAACCTTTACAGAAGGGGCATGTTAATTGCAGGACCATTTTACTAAACACAGGACACTTTTTAAAATTTTAAGTGGTGAAAAGACAAATATACCATTGATAGTTTTTAACTTTATAAAAAAAAATTTACCCAACTTTTTTAAGTCAGGGAAAATCGCCTGCCCTGGGCGATTTTCCCAGAAAAAATCGCTTGGTCTGGGCGATTTTCCCTGAGAAAATCGCCGTCCTGTGGCGATTTTCTCTAAAAAAAATCGCCACAGGATGGCGTTTTTTTTCAAGTTTTCCCGGTCATTCGTCGAAAAATCGTTTTTTCGGCGATAGACCACTGAATTTACCCTAAAATTATCACTACGCAGCCGAAAAATACGTCATAAACACTAATACATCCCTAAACACACCCGAAAAATGCGTCATAAACACTAATAAAAATGCATCATAAACACTAATAATTCAATTTTACTGCATAAAGGTAGAAGAGAATGGAGAGGCAAAAATGTAAATTTACGTCTAAAATTTTTAAAAAGTATCATACGTTTAGTAAACAGTGTCCTGCAAGTAACAATTCCCTTACAGAATAGAACCTAATATTTTAGTTCTTACATATTCACCCAATATATTTTTACAAAACATACCCCAATCTTTTTTTTTTATTTTTATCCAATACCTTTCAATTTAACTTTTTATTTTCAGTTTCAACTTTTTTTATTTCTTACATCTAATATTTATTGTAATATTACCACTTTTAATTTGGTTTTTCTCAATCTAATTATAAATACTTTGATTGATTTTTTTTGCATTTTCAAATTTCTTCCCCCAATAATTATTAATACTTTCCTTAATTTTTGTTCCCACATTTCTCTCCCTAACTAATGACAATTATCATATTTTTCTCCTGCCCTTTAGTTAAATGATTATTACTTGCCCTTTTAAATATTACTCCCTCCGTCTCATTCAAAGAGTCTACTTTGAAATGTGTATAACTTATTATGAGTTGAGGTACAACACCTAAAATAAGTAATTTACCATAATATTTTTTACTTATATCCTTACTTTAGAAGTAAGGGTTAATTATGAACCACACATTGTTATATTAATAAGAGTATGTAATATAAAAAAAATTCAAAATAGACTATTTAAATGGAACAAAATTTTTTTAAAAGTGAACTCTTTAAATGAATCGAATGGAATATTTTATGTCTTTATTCATTATCGCCACATTCATCATTCTCATCACCACCGCAGCCAACCACCAGAACTGACCACCGCAACCAGCCATCTCCAATAAAATTCCAGTACCAATCTACATCATAAGCTTCACAAAAACCTCAACTAATAGCTATAGAATGTTCTCGAAAAAAAAATAAAAAAAATTCCAAACTAATCAAAGGGAACCATCTAAAACCTCTCAAAGAGAACATACCCCGTATGGCAACTTTTTTTTCCTTCTCATTTCACTATCACTTTTATTTTATAATAGTTTCTTATCAATTTCAATATACCTTTTTATATTTTCCAAACACCTTTTTATAGTTTCAATATATTTTTAATAATTTTAAAATCCAAAACACCTTTAAAAATAACTTTCAAAAGGCATATCATACGGGGTCATTCCAAACTAATCAAGATTTCACCCTCCAACTTTTGAAAAAAAAAAAAAAAAGATTCAAGCTTCCCAAAAATCATCCGATTAACAAAACGAAATTGTTAATTGAAGGACACTTTTTAAAATTTTAAGTGGTGAAAAGATAAATATACCCTTGATAATTTCTAACTTAAAAAAAAAATTTATCCAACTTTTTAACTCAGAGAAAATCGCCCGACTAGGTGATTTTATATGATAATTGGGCGATTTTCCTGGCCTGGGCGATTTTCTCCAATACAAGCGATTTTCCCAATGAAAATCGCAGTCCTGTGGCGATTTTCCTAGAAAAAATCGCCACAGACGGCTTTTTTTCAGGTTTTCCCGGTCATTCGTCGTAAAATCGTTTTTCCGGCAAAAATTTACCCAACTTTTTAACTCATGGGAAAATCGCCTGGTCTAGGCGATTTTTTCTAGGAAAATCGCCATAGGCCCAGAAAATCGCCCAACAGAGAAAATCGCCTGGCCTGGGCGATTTTCTATGATAAAATCGCCCAGGCCGGGTGATTTTCTCTGAGTTAAAAAGTTGGGTAAATTTTTTTTTTAAAGTTAGAAACTATCAAGAGTATATTTGTCTTTTCACCACTTAAAATTTTAAAAAGTATCCTGTGTTTAGTAAAAGAGGCATATTATACGCAGTAACAGTTTTACTAAACGCAGTAACATTCTCCTGTAAAAAGACTAAATTGCCCTTTATGAATAAAATTTTTTTTTTCCATTTTTTCACTTATAAGTAAGGGGTGAAGGTCAGAATTTTTCTAAAACGTTCAGAGTTAGTTGTTTTCCATTTACATTAAACTACAGAAACACTTCTTTTCCATTTGATCACTGACACGTTCATTCAAATATGGCCGGTATACCGGAGTACGATCCATATTACACGGTAAGTAACACTGTATTTATTTTTTTAATTTATAGTAGTGTGCGTAATTTATGTATATACCGTTTCCATTTAATTTTCAGGGAAAAAATCCAGTATGGGGGATTTTTTTCCCGAATCTGTGATTATCCGGATGTTTTTTTGCCAGTTCTGAAACATTTCGGACGTGGAGAATGTCTCCCGGTCTGAAATCGCCGGAATACCGCCGTCCGCCGGCGGTATTTCAGGCGAAAATACCGGCGGTCGCTGGCGGTAGTTCCGGCCAAAATACCGCCGTTCTCTGACGGTATTTCCGTGAGAAATACCGCCTCCGGCAGGCGATATTTTCGCCTGAAATATTGCCGCCGGCCGACGATATTTCCGGCCAAAATATCCCCTCCGGCATCCGGTCGTATTTCCGGCGGGCGGGCGCGTTTTTTCTGCTATTTTCTCGGGAGAAAATCCCGGGACAGTCGCAATATCTATCCAACCTATGCTAATCATAATTATGTCAGAACTTTGGATCTGACCGATAATATGATTGCGCAATGTATTTGCTGAATAGAAATTTAGTGTTTAAGTATGGTGAACGAGGTTTTTTTATGTTGTTTCGCAGGATTTTCGCGTTGAGAGCGATGACATTTATGCTGACCACACCGAAGTATTTCGGACGACCGAAGAGTTCATCAGTAAGGAAGGTATGATTGCATGGGTTAAAGCACGAGCAGCTGAAAATAATATGACGACAAAAATTACATCTTCTTCGAAAATGTTGGGGCTGTTCCTAACAAGAGGGAGAAGCGGTAGAGTTGAGATTGGGTACGATAGATCAGGAAAAGTTAGGGATAAGGCACCCATACCGGAAGGGAGAAGCAGACGGAGCAATACAAGCAGCAAGAAGACAAACTGTCCATTTCACCTGAAGGGACGAGAAATTGATGGGGGAAAGTGGAAGTTAGAGGTCAGAAACGGAACGCACAATCATGAATTAGAAGAAGTGAGAAATTGGAATTCAGCGCAGACACATTTAACAGAAGCGGAGAAGAAGAAGATTGCAGAAATGTCCAGTATTAACATCAGCCCGAAGCATATATTGGCCCAATTGCGCGCAGATGATCCGAAAAATGTCAGCCACATAAGACAGGTTTACAACGAATTAGCAAAAAGTAAAAGGGATGCGAGGGGAGGTATGACTAACATGCAGTATTTCTTCAAACTTCTGCATGATCACGAATACTTCTATGCGTACTCAGGCGATGACGGAAGCAATGCAGTGGGCCACATCTTCTTTGCGCACAAGAAGGCGCGTCGTCTACTTGTTCTGTTTCCGTACGTTTTGTTTATGGATACAACGTATAAGACAAACAGGTATGACATGCCGCTGCTGCAAATTGTAGCTCATGTACCTACAGCTCAGTATGTTCATATCGCGTTCATTTTCCTAAGGGATGAGACTACTCCAAGTTGTTACTGGGGATTGGCGCAATTGAGCACTTTATTCGAGGAAAACAGATTCCCCCACGTGGTCATGACCGATCGAGAGACCGCATTACTGAATGCTGTGGCACTAGTTTTCCCACATGCTACCCAGCTACTTTGTAGGAGGCACATTGAAATGGATGTCAAGAAACATGTAGTGTCAGCTGGGAATGACAAAACTACAACGGATGTCTTTCTATATCGTTGGGGACAAGTTGTGAAAGCCCTGACATATGAACAGTTCACGGAAGGTGTGGATTATATTGATACTAAATATGGGAATAAATCCAGATTCAGAAATGTTATTCCTTACTTGAAGAATACATGGTTGGATCCTCACAAGGAGAAGTTTGTGTCTTACTGGACGAAAAGCATAAAGCATTACAGCGGGCGCACAACGAACATGTAAGTTATTTATTGATTTCATTTATGATTTGTACGTTGTATAATTACGCGATGTTTTATATAAGGATTTATGTTCTATGCAGAATGTTAATGTCAATTGTCTTTCAGGGTTGAGAGTGCTCATGCACAGGTGAAGAAGGCTATTGGTACGGATAGAAAGGCGTTCCCAAGTATTTTTCACGACATTCATATTATGATAGGGTTGCGCCTCGATGAAATTCGGACTAAAATGGAAGCTTCGCGCAGCAAAACATACCGGAAGAGTGATTACCTACTGTATAGTCATTTGAACAGTAGAATGTCGTTCGCTGGAATTACAATGGTGGAGGACGAATATACAAAAAGAGTTGGCCTTATCGGGAACGACAGTTCTCTTTGTGGTTGCGAACTCCGAGCAAGTTGTGCATGTGAGATGCAATAGTTGGTGCGCGCGTACCAACCAATTGATCCTATCGACGTTGACGCCTTCTGGAAGACACTGCACTTGGGAGATACTGATATTCCAGAAACCCAGGAGGAGAGGCAAACCGCTGAAGAGCGACTGCATGAAATGTTTCTGGATGTCATGGTGCGTCCGAGCACTGAGATATACAGGGTCATGGGTGTTGTGCATTCGACGCTTTATCTCAAAACTGTTGATGTAGCTGAGCCTGTTAGTAGGCCACACAGGGGACGTCCCAGACACAATTCCACCCAACGAGATCTATCAGGGTTCGAGCATGCCGAAAGGAATGCGATACAACGAGGTACGAATATATGTAGGGAACTTTTAATATGTCATTGTTGTCAAATACATATACACCTACTGAATTTAATATGCTTTACACTCGTAGGCCTGCGATCCATAGGCGGGCAGAGAAGACGAAGGGTTGTGAGGCCCCACGCTTCTGAGTGGCTTTACGACCTTCCCATATTTCTGAAGCAGTTCGTGTTCGAATACATTACCGGCCACGTTAATGTTGTGCCCGATGGACATTGTGGTTTTAGGGTAATTGCCTATTTCGTACACGATGCAGATCAGGAGCAGTGGCACCAAGTGCGTAGAGACCTGCGCCAAGAACTCCGGGATGAAGCTAATTTTTGGCGCTTCGTTCTCGGGGCAGTCGATTACGATTTAGCATGCAGGCTGCTAGATTGGTATGTAGTTCCGGCAGAAGAGGATTTCTGGTTTGATTCTCATCTTCTGGGAATACTTGTCGCAACAAAGTACCAGAGGGTGGTTACATTATATGCCCAGCAGAGTAGTACTTTCCTTCCGCTCCTGTGGCGGGGGGCCGGCGTCTCCACTGATCCGAGCAGTTTCATCAATATGGGGTTAATAAGACAAAATCATTTCATTGCTTTGTTAACTACAGGGGAGGTATTGCTACCCCCAATCTATCCGACGTGGAGTAGCCGGGCCTCAGAACAAATGCAGCTTTGGAAATCGCATTTGGATGAAAAATTAGGTGCATATCGGAATAAAGCGACTGCTGAGTGTTAGTATACGATTTTTTTTCAATATGTACGTCATAACGTTAAAAGCAATTTATTGTTTGTACATTTTTAGGCTCGAAACATAAGATCCGCATCTTCAGTATACAAGGTGTAATACATTTTATCATTACAGAATTTAAATAAAATATCTATACATCATTGCGATTGGCGGTATCTCCCTATACAGTGCAATTAAAAACAGATTAAAAATAAAGATTACATTAGATGGGACTCGGGCTAAATGTACTACAGTGCCGGCATCAAATCCCCAAATGATGGGCCACATCATCTATAGTACTCTCCCTCACTTCGGTTGGGATGGTATCCCGGTTGCGAGGATGAGCATAATACATTTTACTTGCTATATATTGCAAGCGCTGCGTATGGAATAAATATCGACTGAATGTTAAAAAGATTAACGCAATCATTTACTAAATCAACAAAAAAAAAAACATAAATGTGTAGTTCTTACCACAACCGGAGATAGCTGTCAAGGTACTCAAGGCACGTCTGATCGGCCCAATTAGCCCTCCCTATCCCCCTTAACACCTTATTCTTGGGGTACATTTGCGGGATCTTAAGATTCGTATCAAACACGCATGAGTACCTTTTTATTTCAGGACCTCTGTAACAGCTCTTTGGCTGTAGAACTGGGTGAGGGATCGTCTGAATAAATCCAAATTACCGCAGGAAAAGATCTGGCATGTATGGCTCTGCGACCCCAGGGCAATGAATAAGACCCTTATACAATGTTATTGCGTGCGCTCCTGCGGGATGCGGCCCAAAAGGAAGCCAATTGACCTAGCGCGTGTGAAACATAGTCAGTGGATAATCGACTAGGTCGGAAATTACAATAATAAACATACGAAAATTTAAATGACAAGAGAAATATTACCTCTTCGGATTTCATTCCGTTTAGGGCATGTCTGTATTTCAACAGATCCCAGTTAGGCTCCCGCTTCCTTCCGGTTCCGACGTGCCACTTAACCGATGCTGGCCAATCGGCATCCCAGGATCTCTGCTTGGCCGGACTAAACGCGGGGAAGTATTCGTATATCCAGCTCTATTAAAAAAATTGGAAAACAAATTAGTCATTTTTTTCCGTTGGTATAAGGAATGAAATATTTTATAAACGATTCTTACAAACCTGCAATAAAGTCAGACACCCGCCTAATTGGGCACCGTCCGCTCTAGAGGCACGACCAAGGTTGTGATACAGGCTCGCCAAACACGCTGCCCCCCACGCAAGTCCCCCTAGGCTTTCTACATCTTGGAGGTAAGGCAAGAAGTGCCTAAGGACGTGGGTTTTTTTCTTATCTACGAACAGGGTGTTCCCAACTAATCATAGCAAATAACCTGCGGCAGCATTGGAGGCGTCCACCTGTCCACTGAGACATTGCTCGCGGAGGAGGGATATTTTGACAGTGGCAAAATCTCGATCCCCGAGCTGGTCTTCATGAATCCCCAACGTCTCTAACAGCACTACCTTCATCTCTGCCGGCTTAATTTTCCACCCAATTGGCGAATCCCCAATCGGAACACGCAATATGTACGCAACGTCGTGGAGACTGATACTCATCTCTCCGAATGGCATGTGGAATGTATTAGTTTTCGGCTGCCATCTCTCAACAAAGGCACTGAGGAGTGCAGAGTCTAGCTCTGGATGCATAGACGAGCACAAATGTGCCAACCCGGACTGGTCAACTAGAGTTTTCATTTCCCCTTCGTCTAAAGCCCACTTCTGCAGATTGTTATAGCCATTATGGCACAACAATGCACCACGTTCCTATGTAATAGAATGAATAACATACCACTTTTACTAACCCAACTTATTAATCATAAATAAAAAATTAATAATAATCATATCAAGAAATATGTAATAAATCGTGAAAACGATACCTGTTGATGCCATACGTAGTAGGCAACATGACCTTTAAAACTCTGTAGCAACTCCGGATCTGACGGTCCACCGTCAATCGGACCATCTAGAGGCCAGTAAGCCTTCCACCCGGCATCCCCTCTGTAGCCAGAACCGGACCCAGCCCCTGACACTGACCTACGCGCGGAGCCTATCACTTCCTTGCCTTTTTCGCTCCTCCGTCGGTTGGAATCATTTTCCCCTTCATTTTCATCCCCCAACCGCCCCGAGTTCCCTCCCATGTACCCCTGCGACTGGGACATTTCCATCTCAAATCTTTCTGCATTTTCCCTAGCTTCCTCCTCCTCCGCATTTCCAATGTATGGCGGAGCAAATAGAATTTCCCGGTAATCAACATTACTTTCCCTCGTCGCATTTGATAAGCGAGAAGATCCCTGCGCTCTCCCTGCCACTTTCCTCTGCTGCTCGGATACAGTGGGATGTATGCGGCCACCTACTTCCTCAGACGAGGACTGCGTCGCATCAGTGCTTCTAGCAACCAATAGCGTACTGTCATCCTTTCTGCTTTTGCTTTTGGTCAATTTCAATTTCAATTTCTTCAATGCTTCTGCCATCTACAATCATAAAAACGCACATGTACCAATACGAAATTAATTGCTAACATATACAGAACCAGAAAACATTTACAGTTATAGAAATTTTAAAGTATCGTCGCAAATTTCGCCCCATTCGGGCATAAAACATCCGGATATATCGAGCCGCCCTGCGAAAAATATGGCTGGCCGCCGGACAGTTTCTATTATTCGGAGAAAGACAGCCGCCGGCCGGCGGTTTTTCCGGCGAAATATTTTCCAGACAAATACCGCTGCCGGACGGTGGTATTTCGCCGAAAAATACCGCCGTCCGGCAGCGGTATTTTCCCAAAAAAATACCGCCGGATTCCGGCGGTATTTCGGCCGGGAAATCAATGATGCTCGCAGTAACCGTTTTCATTCCATTCCGGGGACAATCTCACGGATCTACGACGATCCGGGGAAAAAAATATCATTTCCGAGTTCAATACTAACAAATTCGGATATATTATAACCTCTAACAAAACTTCGGTATGCCTCTAACTAAATTAATGAAACAAACAAATAATCTCACAAATAATACAATACCGAAAGAAATATTAAATTGAGGCACTAACCTTTAATCGATCGTACTCGCAGTAACCGTTTTATCCAATTTAACTAATTTAGAGTTTTCTTAGCCTAACTTGCATTTCACTTCCTCTAGGCGCAACCCGGGGCTGCGTTTCCTTTTTTTTTTTTTTTATCCTTTTTCCCCTGATAAACAGTGAAAAGCTGCTCACGGGGTTACTGTTCAACAGTAACCAGCGTGAGTATCTTTTCACTGTTTAACCACGCGGGTACTGTTCATAAACAGTACCGCGTGGTTAAACAGTAACAGTTTCATTTTTTTTTTTATTTTTTTGTTCCAAGGGCATTTTAGTATTTTTACAGGAGAATGTTACTGCGTTTAGTAAAACCGTTACTGCGTTTAACAATTTTGTAGAAAAATAGGTCCCACAATTAACATGCCCCTAACAAAATTGCTTCTCCCACTGACAAAATTTGACCACTCTAAACAAAAATTCCTATGAAATTCTCCACAGAGAACAAACAGGTCATCCTCATCGGCAGATCCCACATCATCAGTCAGGAACCGTCACGGTCAAAACTCCGTGATTATCTCCCTGAACGACCCCACATCTCCGACATCTCTGAGCTTTCCACGACCACCTAACCGTCGCCGTCAGAGACTCCACTTCTGTCTCCATCAGATCTCGAGTCGTCGTCGGCGTTGCCGCTAGGATATTTCCTATTGTGGTGTTATGTTTAAGATTTGATTTTGAAACATCCTCAGCATAAATGGGTTTTTTTTTATGAACTGGGTTCTTTTGGTTTAAAGAAAATTTTGACAAATCTTGAAGGGGAGTGATATAATTGTAAAGTGAGAGTCGAGATTCAATATTTTCCTAGATTTATAAGGAGTTGAATTGTGAGAAACTAAAGGAACAACAAGAAATTTTGAAGTGGGTGGTGATTCTTGTAGCAGGTGAACTGGGACGGAGAGGAAGAAGAGGATTTATGCAGAAGAGAGGGAGAGGGAGAGGGAGAGGGAGAGGAAGAAGCTAATGCGATTAAACCAAAATTAAAGTTATATAAAAAAATAAAAAAAAACTAAAGGAGAATGGACAATTTTACCCCTCAAATTATTTGGCCGTTAGCCACTTAACGGAGCTGATTGATGGAATGGTATGATTTGTCCGAAAATAAAAGTTGCGTGATGAAAAAAGAGCATTTAAAAAAAAAAGTCATTTTTCTACAAAAGTCCATTGTTAAGTGATGATCTATGCATTTCAGTCCTTTTAAGAATCAAGTTTAAGTAAAGCTAGAACTAGCCACCTTATTTGATCAAAAGTTGACCTTTTAGGGAAATGGCATTTTAAGAGTTTTAAGACTATGAAAATTGAGTAATGGTGTAGAGTAAGGGCCTGTTTGATAATGGTGCTTAATGTTTAAAATTATTTGATTAAGCAATAATGACTATCTCCCTATTTGATAACGAAAATCCAAACCTCTTAATTGATTAAGAATTTCTTATTTTCTTTAGAAAAATTTAAGCAGTAAAAGTTAGTTTATTGTTTATCAGTTAATGCTCCACGTAACATTTTTTAAATAATTCATATTTAGTTTTCGAACCTATCACTTTTATTTTATTCATATTGATTTAACTATAAATATTTATATTTGAATAAATAATTATTTTATTTTTTTATTCATTATACCACATATTTTAAACTCGTTCATTGTAATATTGTCAAATAATTTTTTTTTTATTATTGTATTTTGGTATAAAAAATTTATTTAATAAATTATATCATATACATGTTTTTATAAATCTCATTTGTACGATGTGTTTAATATTACTTATATAATTTTATTAGTTATATATGAGTTTTATTGTAAAATGTTTAATTTCTTTTATAATTCAATAGTGGACTCGTTTTTCATTTTTACAATTTTTAATAAATTGTAATATTTTTTTGTATTTTAATCATTCAATTTAATGTGTTTTATTTTATATTGTTTACTTATGTTTTTCATTCATCATAACTTATCATAATTTATGTTTCATTATAAACTTTGATATTTCGCATATATAAATATAAAAAATTCAACGCAAGGGTAAAATAATACTTTTTAAGATTTCAGCATTAAAATCAGCATATTTATCAAACAAGATCGAGTGATTAAGAATTATGATTCAGAGGTTCGGAAAATATATTTCATCAGTAAGATGTTAAGTGCTTAATCAATTCAATATTATGATTTCAACGTTAAGCATTCATATATAAGCAATAATTTTTATCATACGAGTCCAAAGTTAAGTGAAATGCGTTACGAGAAATTATTATGCGCACGTACACAAAAGTTCCACATATTAAAACTGATAAATGAAAAATATAACTTTTTATGCAACTAAATTTTTAGGAAAATCCTAAAAATCCGGTAATCTCAATCATGGTTTTCTGGAGCGTTTGTAATCTTTAATAGTGGAAAATTAAAATTTGTGCACTTGTGATGTGCGTGGATTACATAAGAGGAATTGGAAGAGAAAAACTCCTCAAATTTTCTTGAATCATCTTCTTCACTGTGTTGTTTAGAAATTTGTGAAGAAATGTAATTGGTGTGCATAAAAATAGGCCTTCATTGGACCAGGCCCAATGAACAAAAAAAAGGATAAACAGTTAAAAGATAAAGATATCTGAAAGATCTAAAACCAAGTTTAGGTCGGAAAGTGCCATAAAGCCGAGCCAAAGACATAAGCTTAGATCGGTTTAACCCTTAGGTCGGTCTCACTAAGTTTTCCTATATTCCTCCCAACGGTCATCACTACCGAGCCATAGAGCTTAAGTCGGAACAAGTAAGGGCACTGACACAGTAGGTAGAAGTCATAATAGGATTAGACATGTATTTTGAATGCATGCAGAAATCACTCTGAATGATGGCGTGAAGGAAGCCACAAGTCAGATTATGATAACAGGAACAGTTGGACACGCAGGGAGACGGAGCAGTTGGGTCTGCTGATCATTACATTTCAACGGGCATAATTCGGGTCTGGATATAAATACTAAATCTTCAGACTTAGGGAGGTACGCAATCTTTTACATTTGAGCTCTTAGTGCATACTGTTCATCTTCTTCAAACCTTACTAACTTGACCGTAGGAGTTACACCGGGGGAAAAACCCCACTTCTTTCCTGCGTTTTTACATTGATTATCAGAGTTATCCACAACAACAAGTTTCCCTTTCATTCGAGCGAAATCGAGCCCTTCAGCCCGGTTTCCAGAGCTGCTTCCCTTCTCCTCAACTTAGCAATCGTCGAAGTGGACCTTGATGAGTAAGAGTTCTTATTGGGCCGCAAGAAGCATCCATAGAGGGACAATTTGCGTCGCATTAACTGGCGCTGTCTATGGGGAACGTTTGATCAAATTATTTCATCAAATTTTCTCCATATTTAAAGAAATTTATTGAAACCATGACGCAAATTCATGATTGTTTGGGAGTGGGTGTTTCTTCTTCCAGCACCACCGCCGCTTCCGCCGTTACGGCTGCGATCGTTCCGACCGCCACCGTACTTCCTACCACCACCAATGTTCCACCTATTACCACCGCCGCTGTCATATCTCAGACCACGGAGCCTCTCACCCCTCAGCAAGAACAAGCTGAGAGAGAAAAATTTTATCGTTTATTCCCACAGTTGTTTCATCTCATCAATCCTGGCCCTCCCACCACCTCTACTCCTGGTTTGGGACTGCCCGTCTCAAACATTATAACCACTGTCTCAGATGTAGTTAACGTGGAGAATCCTTTTGGTTCACAGGCTATTCATACTATTCCTTCACCAGGAGCTCTGTTCAACCCCATGGCCGATCCTTCCGTTGTTTTGATTTCCAGTCTCCCCCCCAGTCTGTCGCTGTTTTGGGATGTCCTCCTTACTCTGGGAGGGCTCATCCTTTTTCAGGGTCTAACTACGTAGCTGGTCTCCCTACCCTTTCTACTGCTCCTCCTGTTTACACCACCTTAGCCCATACCCAGGTCACCCCTACCTTTCCAGCTCCTTTCATGGTTCCTACCGCTTAGCTCAATACTTACCTTTTCATGTCAGGTTTGCCTTTTCCTATGTTAGGACAGCAAGTGAGTCAGTTAGGTCAACTTGGTCTAGGTCCGCAGTCGAGTCAAATAGGTCAGCCCGGCGTAGGTCAACAGTTGAGCCAGTTTAGCCACCTTGGTCCCGAGGTTAAGCAATTAGGATATCCCGGACACATAGCCCCGTCAAGCTTAGCTCAGTTTCAACATTATGGCATAGGCACAAGCCGAGCCATGCAGCCCCTCACTGGGTACTCTCCCTTACTTAACCCGAGCTATTATACCTGCCCCAGCGCGGGGAACTTCGCAACTGGAAGATCACTACCTGCTTATCCCGGAATGGGAGGATACCCCTTAGGTCAAACAGGATACGCCCAGCCCGGTCAAGCAGCCCTACCTGGATCTGGATATGCTCAGTTAGGACGAGCCGGGCCCACGTCTCGCATCTCTCATCCATTTGGCTGGGAAATTCAAACAGCTCTATTTTCACCGGGCTACAAAGGTTTAGGTAAGGTTGACAAATACGATGGAACTACTGACCCGACGGCTCACTGGATGCAATGCATGAGTGTCATGGATGCTGCAAATTTATCGGATGGTAACCGCTGCATGACCTTTCATCGTACTCTAAAAGGTCAGGCTATTAATTGGTATTGTACCCTGCCTCGAAACTCTATTCATTCATTAGATCAATTTGGTGACTTGTTTCTAGCTAATTTCATGGGCAACAAGATATTATCTAAACCTATTTCGCATTTAATGAACATAACTCAGAGGGTAGGAGAGGGGTTGCAGGCCTATATAGATCGGTTTAATGTAGAATCTAGGCAATGCCATGAAAAAGATGACAGGATCATAATGGGATCATTTATTAATGGATTACGGTCGAGACCATTAGCTACTGAACTAGCCATCCGACCACCACATTCTTACTTCGAAATGATGGTTACTGCTGTTAATTTTGCTGTTATTGAGGATGCTGCAGTACTTAAACAAGAACGAGAGAGGGGTTTTTCTGACAATTACAGCAAGAGAAAAGCTTCTTCTCCGACCCCTACCACGGGAGGAGGTAAGAAGCAGAACTTTGTAAATAATAACAACACTGGCCCGAAGGTTGGGGTCGGTGTTAATGCCTTGCAGGTAGTCGAGCCCTTTTCCATGCCTCGAACCGACATAACTGCGGCCATACAGCATCAAGGGTTGCTACCTCCAGCCCGTCCCATGACAGGTCCCACAGATCGGCTTAATCCTAGCAGGTATTGTAACTACCATAAACATATCGGCCACAATACTAATGATTGTAGAGATTTAGCTGCAGAGATAGCAAAGCTTATCCAAGCTGGAAGATTACCTCAATATACGCAAGTGGCTCCTCTGCCCAAACCAGCAGCTCCATCAAGTCGGGAACGATCTACAGGATGTTACCGATGGGGGGAGCTCGGTCATTTTGCCAGAGAGTGTTCCCAACCCGATCCCCGGGCCCCAAACACTGGGGCTGATGCCGACATAACTATAGCTGGGGTCGTGAATACCATAACTGGAGGACCGACCCAAGGCGCACTACAAGAAAAGTGACCTATTGCGACATATTTACATGCGGCATTACATGTAGGTGTCGGGAATATACAACACTTACGCATTTGTGTCTTATATTTGTGACATCTTTGCATCATTTAGTTATTGCATCGCAATTTTGTGACATAGATTCAACATCCTTTTTTTTGTCTCAAAATTGTGACAATTTATTTGCTACACTTGAAATAAATGTCGCAGTTAGATAACACAATTATAATTGTGCCACAAAATCGTGGCTTAATTGCTTCATATTATTAGCATGTCACAAATTAGCGGCATAATTTGAGTCATTTTAATTATTGCATCACACTTTTGTGACATAGATTCGACATCCTTTTTTTTGTCTCAAAATTGTGACAATTTATTTGCTACACTTGAATTAAATGTCGCAGTTAGACAACACAATTATAATTGTGCCGCAAAATCGTGACTTAATTGCGTCATATTATTAGCATGTCACAAATTAGCGGCATAATTTGAGTCATTTTAATTATTGCATCACACTTTTGTGACATAGATTCGACATCCTTTTTTTTGTCTCAAAATTGTGACAATTTGCTTATGCGACATTACATTAAGTGTTGTAAATATACCACATTTATGCATTTGTGACATATATTTCTGACATTATTGCATTATTTAATTATTGCATCATAATTTTAAATGCAAAATCTTATATATATATATATTTTATATTGTGGTCTGCACTTCGTGCAGGCTTTACCCAGGTTTTATGTAGCAGAAGGGAAAGACATAAATGAGAAATTTACACTACCACATTGAACCAGGAATGAAGTTAACAGTAAATGGTGGGTACTGATATCTCCTTAAGAAAAGTACAAGAAGGAAAAAATAACAATTATTGATTGTAAATTACACAAACCAACAAAACCCAATCAAATACAACATTAATTAGGTTGAAGGATGGACTTCCAATAACCAAGAGTAACCTTAAATCGTTCAGATTTATAACCAACCTAGAAATCATTAAGCATCGAATCAGTCTAAAGCAAACCAAGATGCATGCATTGGCAAGAGGGAACACAACATCAGTATTTGGCATCACAAAAAGTTTTGAATGTACTGGTTCCAGCAAACACAACCTAGCTTAGATATATTTGAAATCTCCATCACAGAACACTGAACATCAAGAGAAGCATTAAGAAGTGATTCAAACTCAGATATTTTTCCTTGAAATTCCAGCAGCAGCAATGTTGTTCTCATCCCGATCAAAACTCAAAGCAAAATTCAGAAGATCACCATTCCACAATGTCCCACACACTTCAAATTAATTGCAGCGAGCAAACTTACAGGCACCTTGAAACAAGTATAGTTTGTGCCTCACACCACTTCTCGTGAATGCTCAATAGTGCCTTATATGGGCGTTCCAAGTGAGATGATTGGGCTTGCGATTTGAGAAATAAGAGTTTGCCTTGCATTATTAAACTTCAGTTTAAAATAACAGCTAACCATGGAAAAAAATAAGTAAATTCAGTTAAATTGATAATCAAAGACCTTTAGAAGCATGCTAACATTTCAGAAGAATTTAGCAAATTCATCTCCACATTTGAAACAAAAAAAGTGACGGTGAAGTATGAATTATAGTTATTGCACATGAACACTTCTCAGATAACTTCAGGACAACGAATACAAGTGATGAAGTAAACCGGCAAACCTTCCAAGGGGTATCTATTGAAGCATTGGTATCAATGAACACTGCTGCTATTGTGGATTCAACAACATCAGCTAGCAGTTTTGGAGAATCAATCAATCCATGGGAATGGAAAGGATATTTGGGAAGTGCATTTATAAATGATTGACTCTGCCAAATCCACCACACATGCATTCAAACAAGGGTGAAAGGAAATGTATAAAGGGCTAATATGGCCATAAAAGCTCAAAAAACTAAAGGTTATATAGTAATAGAAAATACGAAGAGTTAATCATGTTGATAATATCATGTTCATAATAAAAGAAGAGATACACATCATGCGATAACAAATTAAAATGCCTTATGCTTGTAGCTACATCAACCATGACTCAGTAAAGTAAGTTCTTTTTAGGTTTTCACTGTATGTATAAATTTAACTAGAGAGTCTATGTATAAGCTTGATGAAATTGGCACTCATCATTTGACGCAAAAGATGCAATTAGAGATAAATTACATACCTTTAGTGGCAAGGAGGTGTACCGATAACATAAAGTGTTGTTCCAATATCATTAGCCCTAGTAATTGATAGCACTCTCAGGTTTATTGTGCCTGAAGCATATTTTAGTAACAGAAGTAGACAATTAAGAAGATTTGTTTAAAACCCAAAATAGCTACGAACCAAATATGTGAACTGCAACCTCCACTTCTCATTTAAAACCGGAAGGTGCTTTAAAGCTACCAAAATAAGCTGATAGAACTTAGGACGTACACTCCATCTAACTCACTGAAATTCATTCCATATGCAATGTCTGTGTCACAAGATCCAACCATTTCATGATAAAAAATTATTGAAGCTAATTTTCAACAGTTGCTCAGGATTAAGAAGTAAATTTGTTTCTCAATGCTATAAATAACACCATTTTTTTATGCTAATGAAAGATATATTGAAAAGAAAATATAAAGAAAGGCACATAAATTAACAGAATTGATGTCTCTCCCAAGAAAATGTAATGCACGATCAGAAGTTATAATCATTCCATCAGAATTGATGTATATCTGATTTTCCAAGTGTCCTCTCTATCCTCCACAGTCAAGTAAAAAGAATACTTAGCAGGCTGAAACAAATTCATCATGCAACTATTGAAAGAGATTTTTTTCAAATTTATGACACAAGTCAGTACATTCACAGAAATTGAATACAATGACAACTATCTACATCAGAAGTGTTTCTCAAAGACCCAATAACCGTATCTAGTGTTTCACAAAAGTCAATCATACTCATGTACAGCATTGTCAGCAGCTACCAATCAGAAGCAACTAAATTGCACCTGGAAGAGGATTTGAAGCTAGGAAAATATATGATACGAAACTATTATAACAATTTCAAATCATCCAACTCTTATCCATATTTCAATGAAAATTAACAAAGATTTCTGCCACTTCCTTAAAGAACAGAAATTAAAATAAAATCAAGCCAAACAACCTTCAAATTTGGCATAAACGCAGTAATATATCATTTATAGACGAACATAAACCTATAAAGCTATACAATCAGGCATTATTCACAATAAAACAGATTGCATTAATTTTCAATAGAATTGCAGCATGCAGGGTGTCAGGTTATTTCTGTGTCAATACATAGTTCTAGTTTGTATGTTCCCAAAATAAATGTATTTGTGCAATAGCATGCATATGGAGTCTTGAGGGTTCAGAAAGAGATAGAATAGCATGCATATGGAGTATAAATGCCATCACAGTTCTTCAGAGGCACATAAAGGTTAAAACAGACATGTCTCAGTATTAAACATGCCATTCAAATTGAAAAGAAAGAAAGAACAAGGAAAACAGGAGCCACAAACAACAGGGATTTCCCTTCAACTCGGCCAACTCTTCAATTTCTTTTATAACGATTTGAGAGAGCTCATGGTTTTAATTGATCATAAAAAGCTCTGTGAACCTGCTTTGAAGAAGCTACTTCAACATCAGACACTGAGGGGTTAATCTAGAACAGTTCTTGTCTCCCCTTTTCACAGGCTCATGCGGAAACCCAAAGCAGAACAGCACCCTTAACTCTTAATTATGTTTTAAAAGCAAAAGGAGACCTTTACTTATAAATCCAGTCACAGTATATAGCTCAAGTCAAGTTTAAACAGCAATAGAATGCAAATTTAGCTCCTAGTTAGTCTTCAAAACAAGCGAGGTTTTTAACTTTTAATATCAGATGTGAAATACAGCTCAAGCTTAAGTTTAAACCAAAACACAATACACATTTAGATCCTAATTACACTTTAATACGAGCAAGACTTTTGTATTATAAAATCAGATGAGAATCATAGCTCAAGCTCAAGTTTAGGCTAAAAAGAGCTTTCATTTAAAATCTCTAATTGTTTACAGGTTGAAACTAGTTTTCCTGAAACCTCTGTTTCTGTTTTCAGTCTAATTTATTAAGGGACTTTATTTATTTATTTTCAAACAGCTTCTGAGCACTCAATTCAAACAAATATCCCTGAACAGTTACAAGTTACCAGGCTCTCAAAGTTTTCCCTAACTTATCAACAAACATCTTTATAAATTAAAGCACAAAAAAAAGTACCGTCAAACTCACCCCCCTTTAGATTAATAGAATATACAAATTCAATCCTGTGAAAAAGAGCTGAATCTCCCAAAATAACTGACCCACATATTTGAACAAATCCAAAAGTAATGCATCAAGGAAATTCTCATTTTCCCATAGTTACTCCCTTTTCAATTCAAAGTACTTAAACTATGTCTCGTGAACTGTAAGATTAGGCTAAGTGATGTTCTGTCCCCTAAGAAACATTAATTACTCTATTCAAAAATTTAATAAACTGGAGTGAAAAAACCATTCAGTCAGTAACAAGTACACCAAATTCCCATCACATATAAAATGATAATCATCTTCACGAAAGAGTTTAGTCTTCGTTTCCATTCTGACTAAAATTTCCAGGACTATTTACAAGATTCAAAATACTTACGCAAGTAACTCAAATTTCCAGAAACGGTCTGTCACATTTTAGAAAGTTTGATTACCTATGATGGGTTGAAATCTTCAAAGTAGGAAGTTGCTCTTTGGTTGTAGGTGATGGACCATTGTATCTAATTTGTACTAGTAACAGGTTTTTGTCTCTAAGCCACAAAATTCTCCATGTTTCCTGGTTGTTCTGTCACCCCAAAGCCTGTTCATAAACATGATACTATTTAGAAGTGTGATTTTGGATTGATAAACATTATTTCTTTGATTTTTTTAAACTCTTTTGGTAGATTAACTTGGCTCTCCTCCCTACTTTAATACATTAAGTTGAAAAGATTTCAGTCTGGCCTATGAAGTTGAGAATTGAGTTTTAAATGGCCCAAATTTCATTTTTTTTTCCTTGCTGATTCATAAAGAAACAGAAAAGAGAACACAGGAGCCATGAATGGTCAACAACGAAAATACAAATGGGAGAGGAAAATCTTACCATTTTCACACATTTGAAGGAAAAAATGAGTTGGGTTCTGTTGTGTTCGGCTGAATGAAGGAAGGGAGAAAGAAGCAGAGTAGAATTTCAGAGGAAGGAAGAATAGAGGGGAGAAGCTGAGCTCAATAATTTTGATGCTTATTTCTGAGAATGCAGTGCCTTTTTATAGGCCTTGGGAGAGTTACAGTAATTGGAAAAAGTACTGGAAGTTGCTAACAACTACTATCTGGATTCAGATATTTCGCGAACAAACAAAGCAACAAAAAGCTAAGATGGAGCCAGCCAATTCTATCCTCTTCAAGAAATGGTCTTCCTCTGTTGCATGCTGCAGATTCGGTCAACTGGAAAGGGAGGCGTGGACTTGGTCTGCAACCACTCACAGTTCATGCATCAGTTTCAGAGTATCACAATTCACAAATAATATCACATAATGGACTAGAAGTAGTTCATCGAACTTCATCAATCAATCCCTCTCAGAAAACATCAGCTATAAGGTTTTGGTCAATGAATATCGCCTTGCAAGAAACAAAATGGCCATATCCAGCAGCCTAAAAATTGTAATATTGTGCAAGGACTTTCATATAAGGACTTTCATCAGCAAAAAAGCATAAAAGAAGAGCAAACTACACAACTGCACAACTTGTAGGTTATATTCTTAGAACGTATATAGCAACTTTGAGGCTTGACTTCCATGATAGGCTACATCCAAGATGAGAGGGGGATGAGACAAGGGGATCCTGTTTCTACCATCTTTTAAGTGCAATGAAGTGTTTACCATATTGTTTGAATGCAATATTTCTTAACAGGGGTATGATTTTCACCCTCAATGTCAAGAGCTCGAGCTTTCTCATCTCTTTTGAAGATGACCTTTTCATTGTTACTGGATCTACTTAGTGCTCCTTTGAAGTAACCCGTAAGACTTCACATGATTTTGAAGTTCTATCTGTTCTAAAACCTAACATATAGGGTTGAGTTTCAAATGCTAGTATAAACGAGGTGATGAACTTCAGAGTCACAGGATTTTGAAGCTCTATCTATTCTAAAACCTAACAGAGAGGGTTGAGTTTCAATTGCCTTTCACCGAACTCTCAAGAAAAAATTGGGGGAAATGAAGTTTACTTCTTTAAATCTCATGGAGAAATATAGGAAAATAGAGAGAAAAGGGACACTGGGTTTCATAGAAATTGTTTCTTTGTAGACGGAAGAAAACCTTAACCATAGACGCAAATCAATACACACAATACTCTATCTATGCAGTACTGTACAGTTGAAAAACAAGAACCTTCTGGCCATCATAAACAATATGAGGGGATTAAAGTAATAGAACCACCCAAATATGGTGGTAATCGGTTATAAAGGCACCTGAAATCTGACACTAAGAGTAAGACCACTATCAACCTCTTAGCTATCTTGTGAGATAAATATTTAAGAGTTATGGTAACACCGATCTCAATACTTAACAAATGTAAAGACTACTTAAACCGAGAAAGAAATCTTTCAACTTGTTAAAATGGAAAATAAAATTTTCCAACACCCTCACCTCCTTAAATATGCAATCCTCAGTTTTGTCCCAAAAGGGGCGCCGCCCACAAAGTGGAATGTAGGTTATAACACCTATGCTCCATACATCTGATTCAGGACCTGATCTGCGCTTTAGTACCTCAGGAGCAACATAATATGCACTACCAACAATATCTTGAAATCTCTTCCCTGCATCAGATTATTCACATATTAGAATAAAGAAATCAAACAATTAGGGAAGAAAGCTTTATCAGAAGATTACTTTATAGATACTGCCAACTCATACAGAAAAGATTACTATCCCTTCATTAACCCCTCTGTCCCACTAAAAGAATCATGTTTGTACTATGGGTCGGGGAGTCGAATATAACTTTTTCACAAGGTAAGACAAAACCTTTAATATGAAGGACTGCCCTTCTTCAGTCTTTAGAAAGAAAATTATGCAATTAAAAGAATTCTGGACGTTGTGAAATAAGGACCAAGCACCACAAAATCAAAATACAAGAGAAATCACTGTACTGTTAAAAGATCATTTGAAGTCCTTGTCAAAACAGTCAATATAATCTACTTTCTCTATGCTTGCCCTAGACTAGAAAAGCAAGGTATGTAGCCACGGCATATCAATGAAAATACTTAAATTCTGGAAAATAGGCATAGTTCATATGCAGCTTCAACTACTACAGTTCGATTATCTCACAAGAAATCTGACATTGGTCTGCAAAGAGAGTATCAATTCTTGCCACAAATTATTGCCCTAACTAGCCAAATAGACAGCAGGCTAGATTTGCTCCATTCACTTAATTTTTAGTCTTATTTCACCTTCAGTTCTACATAATGCTGCTAACCTCCTTGTATCGAATTAATGCTGAAAGAGGCATAATACCAAAATCCAGAAGAACACAATCATGTCTCAACAAAAAAATAAGTAAAAAATTCTCAGATGAAACCCAAACCTATCGAAAACCAGTAAATACATACACAACTATCAAGAATGGATACCCTTTCATAAAGAAGCAGTAAATACATAAACAATTATCAAGAAAATTAATACAGTAAATACATATCGAAAAAACCCAAACCTATCGAAAACCAATTATCAAATATGGATACCCTTTCATAAAGAAGCAGCAAATACATATACAATTATCAAGAAAATAAATACTCTATCGACATCCGAGTCCAGTCTGAGCTTTTTTGTTTTTTTTTGGGGGGGGGGCTTATCCACAAAACGCAAATATTCCAACAACTAAACTAAATCAAATTCAAAATTGGTATAGCAATTGCATACTGTATTCACACTAAAAATAAAGTGATACTCAATGATACGTAGCAAGACACAGAAAACGAAATTAGAAACGTACAACAATGGGATCATTTAGGTTGTTCTGTTCCAAAAGCTCCAAAACATACGAGAGTACTGGCCGGTTAGCCACTTGGAGCAGCGCCTAATTAGGAACCTCCTGCAATCAAAATTTCCAATTTTGAGATTCTGGCTGTTACAATTTAACTGAACCCAGAAACGAAAACATCAAATAAGTTCATAAGAGCAAATTTAGAGCGTGGGTGTTAAATTACCTTAGTCAGCTAAGGGTTTATAGGCTGGGTTTTTTGGGAAGGGACAGAGGAGTGTGTATGTGTGTGGCGAGGTGGTGGTTTTGTCTACTAAGTGTTTGATGATGAACGAGCACAAAGGGAGGGAATGGATGAACGAGCACAATGATGAAGCCACTCTTTTTTCTTTCAGTTTTTTGTTTTTTTCCCCAATTTAGATCCCTCTCTTTTTTTTCATTTTCCCTCCATTTTGCCATTTTAATTTCCACTTACTCCTATTTATTTTTACATTTTTAGATTTTTCACTCATTCAAAATGTACATTTTTTAAGTGTTAGTATTTTGTGTGATATATGTGCATGTGGTAAAATATTAAGCTAATATTTCCAGTTCAAAATTAGAGTTTCTTCAGTTTAAGCAAAAAGGGTAAAAAATTTAAATTTCAATATTGAAAGAAAAGTATTCCATGTATTATTGAAGATTTAGTTTTAATTTAAATAACGAATTACAAAATATAATCACGAAAGTACTTATCATTTTTCTCAATGTCAAATTTGACCCTTAAAATTGGCCCTTAGGTTAGATAATGTTTTTTTTTTTACCATTCAGTTACATCTTTTCACATTTTTTATGTTGTGACAATTCATCTTTTCAAAGAACTCTTCATATCAAAAGTATAATTTTAATTTCGAATTGTCACATTTTTTATGTTGTGACAATTATACTTTTGATATGAAGAGTTCTTTGCAAACAGTAGCACTTCTAATTTTGAGTAAAAAATATTGATATTTTATAATCAGACACATAGTTTTTAAATGAAAAGTTTATGATATAAACTAACACTTATACTTTTGAACCTAAAATTTACACTTTTGAATCCAAAACTTATACTTTTGAAATGAATAGTGTATTAAAAAAAAGTAACAATTATGCTTTTGAATGTAAAACTAATACTTTCCATAACTAAATATACACATTTGAAATAAAAAGTATATTGTAGAAAGTAATGCTTATACTTTTAAAATTTTAATTCCTTAGTTCCATTCATTAGAAGTGCAAACTTTCAAAAATAATTTTTTATTTCAATATTCAACTTTCAAATATTTTGCTTATCTTAGCTTATTAATATAATTATATGTGGTCCACAATTACTCAACATTTAAAAGTAATGCCATAAATGAAATAAATTATGTCAAATTAGCTATTTTAGGTGTTTTACCTTAACTTTAATAAAAAGTTATACATGCATGAAAGTGAACTCTTATAGTAGAACTGATGAAGTAATACCTTCGAGAATTAAACATTTATTTTTGAAATGAAGAGTTTATTAAAATTAAAAAGGTAAAAAATTAAAAAGGTAAAAAAAGGTGAAAAATTGAAAAAGTTTATTAAAATAGTATATGTAAGGGATATGCGTCCAAATTCAAATATTTGTGCATCAGTCTATAGTCTTTTGACGGAACCCTTTGACCATTGAATAATGACATGTGCAATTGCATTTGTAATCTATCATACACCCATTATTGAGTGATTGAATGGTTTCATAAAAGGACTAGTATTCCCCATTATTTAATTTGTATTTTTGCAATGAGTTAGTTTAAAATTTTAAATCAATTAAGTTCCGAAAAATAGCACCTCAATTGGTGCATAAAATTTTAAATAGAGTTGTGAACATAATAGGTAAATACAAATAAATTCTCAATGGAGATTATATTAATATTTTTGTTATGTTTTGAAAACGGTTTTGGTTTCAACAGTAAATTTAATATATTTTAATCATATTTCATCATTTCCAATACAACTTTTTACAATTCAGCATCTACTTTTTACATATTTAATACACTTTTTACATTATAAAACTATTTTTCAAAACTTGTTTTCAAAATCATTTTCAAAACGATGAAAAAGAACAAGCCCTAAGTAATAATAACTAGCAAACTGTATCATCATTCGCCTAAAAAAATTAAGATATAAATAAATAAAAGCTAAAGTGTATAATTGGAAGAGAAGGAAAAATATTGTGCAAAGAATAGTAGATGGCGGGATAGAGAGGGAAAAAGAGGCAGGATAAAAAAATTTAGGGGAAAAATGAAAAATAAGTCGGCCGATTCAATACCCTACCTCCCCATTTGAATCTGATCTCATTTGTACGCCCACCCCTGTTTCTCCCGTCTCCGTTGCCTTCCACAACTGTCTCTTTGCTCTCACCTGCCAGCCGCAGGCAGCGAACCTTCTAAACTTCATTAATTTCGTCTTGGTAAGAAGTCACTCGTTTTTATTTTCCATTTGGCCGTTGTTCAGATTTTAGGGTAAAGACTAGGTCATCAATCAGAAGAGAAATGAGAATTGGGTCATTAGGTCTTAAGGAGGAGTTTTCCGAGTAACGCATAGATGCGAACATATCTCCAAAGGAAAAGATGTAAGAAAGCAGTGATGGGGAAGGGTGCCAAGGAAGCTCTGCGGTTAGTTTTCTTTTTCTTTTCTAAAAGACAAAATTAATTGATATTTTTTGTTCAAAGGCATAAACATTTAATTATTTACTGAATCACTGAATTCACAGCAAGATGAGATTGAAGCCTTCTTTTGCGGTCAAGTAGCCCATCTCTGTTATCCTTGCATCTTTTCATCATTGCCTCTTCTTCACTGTAGGAGAATTTTTTTTTATTTTCTTGCTTCTGTATTGGCGAATTGTATTTGAATGATTATGTTAGGATTTCAGATTATCATGGATACAGAGTGTTAGTTTTAGAAGCTGATAAAGGGTTTATTTTAAATGGACTCATTGTTTTTTTTTTTGGTGGAGAATTTATTATCAATGACCTTCTGATGTTTTCATATAAGCTTTAATGGTGGAAATTTTATTTGTTTGTTGGGTTGTGGCTGAATATCTTGTGTTTTGAAGACTGCTTTTTGTGTTATTTTTGGATTTAAAAATCTCAATTAATTGAACTTCCAGATACTATTGGACTGGACACGAAGGAAAAATCTTATTGTCTCAAGTGCTGCTCCTTCTGCATCAGAACTTAGGGGCCCTTCTGATGTAGAAAATTTGTTGTTCCTTCTTAGTCTCCCACTTAAACATGTCAAAACTGCTCTTTCAAAAAATTGCAAGTATGCTAGCTTGTGAGAATTTTTTAGGTTGATGTGATGTAGCCCATGAAGTGTTTGCAGAAATACCTAAATGAAACTTAATGATTTCAAACTAGTTTTCAGACTATTTTTTTCCCCTCAAAGAAAGCTATATATGTGAGGGTGTATACACACTACTGTGAGCTACTACTAATGTGGTTCAATATATCCCATTTCCACCACATTATATTTTTGAAGAAGCCATTTTTCCTGCAGGTTTGGAGTCACGTTGTGGAATTGTGGGATTGATGTTTCTGCTGTTGGCAAATCCTCTTGGTTGGGTTTCATTTAAATTCTGGTGCTTAAAATTTTCGTTTCCCTGTAAGTGAGTCTCCTATCAATTGTTTTTGGCATGATTTTTGTTTGGGCAGTAAGTATATTTAGGCAAAAACAGGGCAATTCCTTTTCTTTTCTTTTTTAATATAAAATTTGTTATTCTTGGCATTTAGTGCTTCTATTGGGATCTTATTAGGGTTGGAATTTTCCTGCTTGTTGTATCCTTTTGGTTACTTTGCACAGGGGCACTATTGTTTTTTTCTTTTTTTTTTTCCTCTGTTTTTACCTCATTCTTATCTTGTCCCTTGGATGAGCATTTTACGTCTTTGGAGGGACGTTAGTTTGACCTCATCATTTCTAATATATTATCCATCCTCCAAAAGTAAATTCTTATTTAATGTTTCACCCTTTAGTCACCCTCTTTTCCCCAATCTTATCCTACTTTTGTTGCTTTTATCAGAAGAGAGAAGGGGATACTGTGTTTAGAGTGAAGCAGTCTGAAAGTCTTAAAAATTGATTTTACACTGCATTGCTTTGACCATTGAGGCTGCAACGGATTGGTTTACTGGGACTATCATTTGCGACAAAGAAAGTGCATCAATAATAAAGATGTGAAAAATATATGCTTAAAGAAATTTAATTACTTTGCTCAAGGATATCGGTTCCTCCCTACATCAACTACCGGTTAAATCATTCGTCTAACCATCTTTTCAAGAAGTGTGTCATCAGTTGAATCATTCAGCAAGTCTATCACATCAGCATATCATTTTACAACATGCTGAGTAGTCTATCCTGTGCTTTGACACCTAATTCTCTTGTGAACTCTGGTTTGGTGCAATTGCTTTTCCTACAGTTCTTTAAGGGTGGACACAGAGTTGGCCTCCTACATAGCATGCATATGATAGTTGTCTCTTTTAAACACATAACATCTCTTGCTTTCTTTTTTCGTGTTGTTCAAATTATAGTTTTAGTTTTCTGTCCTTTATAATTTTTTTTTTTTTTGAAATTTAATTTTCTGTAGTAAACTCGTCGTGGGAATGAATGATAAAAAGGTATCCTTTTAGATACCAGGCATAAAGGGGCCCCTAGAAGTTGCATAAATTGGGTTGTCTTATTTGTCTTGGAATGAATTTAACTCTAGAGGTTACAGTTCATGTGATTGAGGTGCCAATATCTGTTTCTAATTTTCCAGTAAGGATTTTGGCACAACTTGTTTCTTTTAATAACAAATTAACTCCTTAGAGGAAAAATTTCTTTGTAGGTGCATTCTGCCGCAAATTCAGCTTCTGAATTTTGAAGTTGCCCCTGTTCTGGACTTACAAGTGATACCAACTAAAGAAGATTGCACAGTTGAGATGTTGTCCTGCAAGGTAATATTAATATGAACCTAAAGATGTCCATTACAGAACTATGGTTACATTGATAATTTAAAATGCCTTTGCACAATTGCTTGTCTTGAATTTAGGAAAAATGTTTAACGGTTTGTATACAAAAAGAAGGTTTCCCAAAGAAGTATCTATTTCTTAATTGAGGATAGTCATGAAAATCATGGCATTTCTGTTTTATAATCAATTTTAAATAAGTTCTCTTGGATTTGATATGGAAGAGCAACTTTGAGCTAAAAAAACTGGAAATATAACTAGTTCACAGTTCCTATTATGGCCAATAGGAGAGTGAGAAGGTTTGTTTTGAGTTATAGTTTTAGGAAAAACATCGGTGATTGAGGCTTCTTCCATTTTAGCTCGGAGTTCGCACCATTTTAGGTTACAGGAAGCATGCAAAATGGAGTCACTTTGAACAAATAATTTCATTTCATTTGAACTGAGCAGGGAATATATTGCATCTGTAATCGTTTGGTCTTTAAATTTTTTCAAACTCACCAAATGTCTTTGGGCAAATCAAGTTTAAATAATGTGTGGTCTAGATAAGTTGTTCTGCTGATCCAGATAGGGTACTATTATCATCTTTAGCAATGCTATTGTTCTGGTAGGTTTCTTATATGTTCTTTCAAAATACCTTTCAGGTAAAGCATTTATATTTAGTAATACTCAGTGAACAAAATACCTTTCAAAATACTCAGTGAACAATTATTGCTTCGTGAAAATGGTTGATGGAAAAAGTGGCTACTGAGGTTTGTTTTTGCAAAATTTTGCTATGCTTATACTATGTTGGACATTCTTTTCCCTTAAAATACTGGATGAGATTTGAAGTTGATGGGTTTTGCATTATGGTGGATTGGGAAGAGAAAATGATGACAAAATAGCAAATTATATTGTTAAACCAATGTTGATTCTCTCATTTTGTTCTCGAATTATATATGCTATTTGTTTTTCTTCCTTGGTCTCATAGGTGAACATATACTTCTATTTTTTTTTGTTGTTTTTTAAGCATTGGAAGCTGAAGAATTTATCCTTCTCTTGAAGTTTTGAAAGCTAAAGTTGGTATGTTTCAAGTATGCAATTGGGGGAGGCACTTGGTACCCGTTTCACTAGTTGGGGTGGCACTAGAATCTCTAAGGTTAGCAGCCGTTTTTCTTTAATTTCCAAGTTTCTTTAATTTCCAAGTGTCGTAAATTTACATCTGGTCCCTGTTGCGAAAGTGGAACAGACTCTAACGGTAGAATTGCAACAATATTGGGTCTTGTAATTTTTGGGGATATAACATGTATAATTTACTGTTGGAATGAGGTCTTTGGTGTTTTGGTAGCTGAATAATGTGTTTATCGCCCAGTAAATCTCATTTTTGGGATTTTAATCTCGATTTTGTAATTGTTAAAAGAAATTTTATCTTTTTATTGTTTGGATATGTGATTCAAGGATTATAGGCAAGTGGGGTAGTGGCAATTGTGTTATGTGATTGATAGAAAATGTTAGGACTGATTATCAAAGCTTTCGCAATTTCTGCAGCAGATGGAATTAGGATAATAGCGAAAAATCATTCTTGAGTTGTTGCAAATCAGGTGCCCCGTCACATAGCTGGTATAACATTTTTTGAGATTCAGTATTTTGTGTTTGGACTGGCCTTTTCTGATCATTTTCTTGCTCCAGTATTTGTATTTGAATATTCCTTATGAAAGTGTTGGATACTGGATACATCTCTTTATGGAATTGATAAGTTTAAAACTGAAATGGGCACCTTGCATCTATAATGAAAACAAATTTAGCTCAAGAATTCATTTCTCTCGTTCTTCCCCCCCCCCCCCCCCCCCCCCCTCTTTTTTCAGCCTCACCTTTTTAATGCCCTTTGCATGGAATTGTAGGAAGCATTCAGCGATTGGTCAAACAAGAGAAGGTGATGCTATGCAAGCTGTTGCCTGCCTTCACAAGTCAAAAGGTACATTGCTTTCAAATTTCATAGTTATAAGAGTAGTGCCAAAAAATATACTTTAACAGATCTTTGTGTTTGACTCTGGGGGATTCTCTTGTTTTGTGAAAATGTATCTTCTTTCAGATCTCATTAACTTAAAGCTCTCTAACATCACTCAGGAAGTCATCGCTGAATACGTATGGTAAGGCTCTGTTTTTCCTTCCCTTGGATCTTTGATCTTTCTTTCGCTTTTTGGTTGGATGGTTCTGTTCATTTTGGTGTTTGGACTCGTGGGTTTGTGGTTATGCTGATTAATCATTCCCGTTTTCTTGATACATTAAGTTGTTTGATAATAATCTCATCACTACATAATGCCTTTCAACTCTATAATCTTTGTCTGAGTTAGATAAGCTGGATTCTCAGATTCTTTGTGACTTGAACTTTCTGATTTGATTTACCTGTGTCAGAAGCGAATTCCCAATGATTTAGACGAGTTGGTGGCTAAAAGATTTCATTTGCTCAAATTCCTGGATTTCATCCGGTTTCTCTGGATTTGAGATTCATTTCTATGGTACTTACAATTGTATTGTCGGCTTTCATATTTGATGAACTATATAGGAAGGACAAATGTTTCTTTGGTCTCTGTTTCTATCTTGCCATTTCCCATTGTTGTTGTGTCTGGTAAGACCTTTTCCTTTTAGTTCTTTATTTTGGCTTGCCATGCTTTTGTGGTTTTCTTCAATGTTTAGTTCATAATGATTTTGTATTAGTTCTCATTGGCTTTTGGGAAGATGTTTAGATTTCATGTGCAACTTTTGAGTGGAAACTACAGACTTTGTCTTTTTCTTGCTGCAGCATAAAAGGAAGTCTTGGAAAATTTGGTCTTAGCTTGAAGGCTCCAGTGCTTTGCAAGCAATGTAGAGATGCAACTATGGTTTTTCTGGCTGTTGAAGATAGAACTACTCTATCAAGAAATGTCAGGCATCATCAACTTGAAAACTCTACTGGTAATACAAAGCGTCGGAGAAATTTATAGACTGCTATAAATACCTGTGTTACTAAATATGCTTTACTGAAAACTTTGTCGACTGCTTAACATTGATGGATCTTAATTAGAAGCGTTTGCAAACTTACTATAAATTGATTATTTTAATTCCTGCTCTACATCATCTCATAGACATTGAAATCCTGGTTTCCTCTTTACTATTTGGTTGCCAATTTTATTGAAACTAATGACGTGTAATGTGCCGCAAGATTTATGCGACAATAATTAAGTGATGCAAAATGTGTCGTATTTTCTGTGGCACAACTAGTAAAAAAATGCCACAAAAAGACAAATGACGCATAATGAGTCGCGAATTTTAAGCGACAATTAATTTAGTGATGCAAAAGTGACATACATTTATGGCACAAGTGAAAAAAAGCGCCACAAATTTGCTTCACCATCTTTTACGACTCAATAAAAAGAGACGCATAATGTGTTGCAAATTAATATTTGCGACACTAAATTAACTTTTAGCGACACAATTTACATGTCGCCCCTTCGACGCTTTAAATGTGACGCCACATTTGTCGCAAATAATCTTGCAACATTCATTTTAATGACACAAATCAATGTCATAAATTAGTATGCGTTACTAAGACAAATGACGCGTATGTGTCGCGAATTTTAAGCGACAATTAATTTAGTGATGCAAAAGTGCCATACATTTGCGGCACAAGTGGAAAAAAGCACCACAAATTTACTACACCACCTTTTGCAACTCAATAACAAGAGACGCATTTGCGACACTAAATTGACTTTTAACGACACAATTTACATGTTGCGAATACCCTTCGACGTTTTAAATGTGACGCCACATTTGTCGCAAATAATCTTGCAACATTCCTTTTAATGACCCAAATCAGTGTCGTAAATTAGTATGCGTCACTAAGAAACTGACGCATAATGTGTCGCGAATTTTAAGTGACAATTAATTTAGTGATGCAGAAAGTGCCATACATTTGCGGCACAAGTGAGAAAAAAGCGCCACAAATTTCCTACACCACCTTTTGCGACTCAATAACAAGAGACGTAAAATATGTCGCAAATTAGTATTTGCGACACTAAATCGACTTTTAGCGACACATTTTCCATGTCGCAATAGGTCACTTTTCTTGTAGTGGCGATTCTAATCGTCAGAGAAAACAGGTATATCGACAAAGGAAAAACGTTCTAGGTAAGCGTAAAACAGACACCATGACACCAGTTATTACTTTTGATGACAATGATCTTTTCTTGCCTTATGATTGTGATGATCCACTAGTGGTCGATTGTTACATTTCTAATTATCAAGTACGTAGAACATTATTAGACACAGGTAGCTCTAGTAATATAATTACTACCAAGGCATTAGCAGGATGTCAGTTGCATAAGGCACGTTTAAATTCAGTACGTACACCTTTGGTTGGCTTCGGCAACCACCATGTTATTCCTGTGGGGCAGTTAAGCATACCAGTCACCTTGATAGCTGGCCAGCTAAAATGAATGAAAACCATAGATTTCATGGTCATTGATGAGCCCTCACCTTATAATGTATATCTGTGTCGGTCTGGACTAAATCAATTTCAGGCTATTGCTTCTACCATGCATATGCTTTTAAAATTCCCCACCCTGGGTGGTGTAGCTTCTCTTCGTTGTGATGTCATACAGGCCAAGCAATGTTACACAGCTTCTCTAAAAGAACAGGCGCCCCTGGATAAAAAATTGCAAGATGCTTCAACAATCGCCCCGACCCTCGCGTCCCGGGTTTCACCAGCTACCCTTCAAGATAATATCGCTCACCCCATTAACATCACCGACCCAGCAGGTAGCTCGGACCGATCCATTGAGGCTAGGGCTGAAGTTAAGGCTGTCCCTCTGGCTGCCGACCCAAACAAGTCATAGGCTGGTTCGCCAACGAAAGCGTAACTTCGGAGGAGAACGCAGCAAATACATAGAAATTGAAGTCAACACTTTGCTAGAGGTGCGTATCATTCGAGAAGTGGATTATCCTGAGTGGCTAGATAATCATGTATTCGTTCCCAAGCCAGACAGCTCATGGCGTATGTGCATCGACTTCACCGACCTGAACAAGGCCTGCCTCAAAGATTGGTTCCCCTTGCCCTTAATTGATTTGCTGGTCGATGCCATAGCTGGATTTCGTTTTCTCAACTTCTTGGATGCCTACAAGGGCTATCACTAAATCTTCATGGCTAAAGAAGACGAGGAGAAAACATCCTTTATCACGGATAAATGTACTTATTGCTTTATTACTATGCCTTTCGGTTTGAAAAATACTGGAGCTACTTTTCAACGCCTAGTAATTAGGTCGGAACATGGAAGCATATGTTGATTATTTACTTGTTAAAAGTAGGGATGAATCTAATTATCTACTTGATTTGCGTGAGACACTCGAAACCTTAGTCCAATACAAGTTAAGATTAAATCCAAAGAAATGTATTTTTAGGGCAACATCGGGTAAATTTTTAGGTTATATGGTTTCTGAAGATGGTATTTTTGTTAATCCTAAGAAAGTAGAGGCTATCCTGCAAATGCACACTCCTAGGTCAATTCATAAGGTACAACAATTAACGGGTAGGCTAGCGGCCTTAAATCGGTTTTTAGCTCGGTCGCGGAACGAGCTTTGCCATTTTTTCGCATTTTAAAGAAATCAGATAAATTTGTATAGACTCCAGAATGTCAAAAAGCTTTTGAACAATTGAAATTATATCTAGCATCTCTACCATCTTTAACTATGCTGATTCCTGGGGAACAATTATACATGTATATAGCCACCACCGAATCTGTGATTAGCTTGGTTTTGCTTCGAGAAGATAACAGGGTTCAAAGGCCCATCTATTTTGTTAGCAAAATTTTGCAGGCTGCAGAAAAAAACTATTCCAACCTGGAAAAGTTAGTCCTGGCTCTAGTCCACTCCGCCCGACGTCTCCGACCTTATTTTGACTCCCACAGAGTCACTGTCTACATTGATGCACCCTTAAAAGCCGTTTTACAGAAAGCTGGAATCTCAAGTCCTCTCACCAAATGGGCCATTGAACTGGGGGAGTACGATATCACCTTTGTGCCTCGCACCGCTGTCAAAGGTCAGGTGTTGGCAGATTTTATAGCCGAGGGAATACCGGACATTCAGGATGACGAGTCTAGTCCATTATCAGAAACCGACCTCCTTCTAGCCATAGCAAAAGGCAATGATTCATGGACACTCTATGTAGACGGTGCTTCTAGCCAGTCCAGATCGGGTGCCGGGATCATCCTCACCAGCCCTACCGGGGAAGTCCACACTTATGCTTTGCGCTTCTGTTTTATGGCCACTAATAATGAAGCAGAATACGAAGCCATGGTAGCCGGTTTGAAATTAGCCCGGAAGCTGGGGGTCCGAAATCTGAAAATTTGTTCAAACTCCCAGTTGGTCGTCAAACAAATTTTGGGGGAGTATAAGGCTAAAGATCGGCGAATGGAAGAATATTTGGCTCTGGTACAACAACAGCTGCAAATTTTTCCAAAATGGATTATAGAGCGAGTTCCGCGGAGCAAGAACACAAATGCAGACGCCTTATCCAAATTGGCTTCTTCGGTTTTCTCTCATCTGACTAAAAGTGTTCTAGTAGAAGAGGTAAAGACTAGGAGTACGGCCGAGCCAACAATCTTGTCCATAAGCGAGGGTCAGGATTGGCGATCCCCTATATGGCAATACTTACAAAACGGTACTTTGCCGAACTCGCGAAAGGAAGCACAGCGAATACGAAAGAAGGCTGAACACTATCAGATAGTTGGGGACGATCTATACAAAAATGGGTTCCTAATGCCCTTACTGAAATGTTTGAGTCCAGGAGAGGCGGAGGTCGTGCTCAAGGAAATACACCAGGGGGATTGTGGGTTTCATATCGGGGCTCGAAATTTGGCAAAAAAAGTAATTGGGGCTGGGTTTTATTGGCCTCGATTATTTCAAGAAGCAGTCAAGTATGTTCAGCATTGTTCCAGCTGCCAGCATAATGCACCGATTCACAGATTGCCGGCATCCAGTTTTACCGGGATAATTGCGCCTTGGCCCTTCGCGGAATGGGGGATAGATCTCATGGGGCCATTTCCTAAAATCGGATTTTGTCATTATCTAGTTGTGGCCATAGACTAATTCACTAAGTGGGTGGAAGCCGAGGCATTGACAAATATTACTGGGCGAATTGTAGCTCGGTTTCTATGGAGGAAAGTAATCTGCCGTTTTGGCTTGCCCAATTCAGTTATCTCGGATAATGGGACTAAGTTTGAATCCAAGGAATTCATAGCCTTATGTTCAAAGCTAGGTATTGCCCAACGTTTCGCATCTGTGGCTCATCCTTTAGCAAATGGGCAAGTGGAACTCACCAATCGAATTTTGTTGCATGGGTTGAAAACCAGACTAGAAGATAAGGGTAAGAATTGGGTGGAATAGCTACCTCATGTGTTATGGTGTCACCAAACTACGTCTAAATCAGCTACGGGAAAGACTCCTTTTGAGCTAGCCTTTGGAGTCAATGCTGTCATACCCCCAGAAATACAAAGTGGTGCGCCCCGAGTCATGCACTTCGAAAGGGACCGGAATCAAAGAAACTTGGAGCTTAGTTTGGATTTGATGAAGGAAATCCGGGACACTGCTTACGTACACCAATTAAATTACAAGAATTTAGTTCGGCAACACTATGATGCTCGGGTCAAACATCGAGCCTTTGTACCGAGAGATTTGGTTTTGCGGAACCGAGCTATCAGTAAACCGCAAGATCAAGGCAAGTTAGTATCCAATTGGGAAGGGCTCTACCGGGTGATCGAAGCCTGACCTACTGGTAGTTATATTTTAGAAGATTTACAAGGATATTTAATTCCGCGGGCTTGGAATGCAGCACACTTAAGAAAATACTATCTCTAAGCAAGTTGGAGACAAGATCATGAAAAAGTTGAGTCATATATTCAAAGGAAAAAGTTATGCCGGCCTAATACAAAGATTGTTCTAAAATATTCCGAAAAATTATACAAATAAAAGCTATGATGGAGAAGCTTGGGAAGTCACTTCTTCATCCACCGCCCCACTTGAATCGGCCGTGGGGTCCTCTTCTTCTACGTTCCCCTACAGAGAAATACTGGTATCTCGGCATTCCTGCTTGACCTCATCAACCAGATCGAAGGGATCACAACCCTGAGGGAGCAAAGAAGTATGGGCCAAGGAATCTTCAGGAAGGCCCTCCACCGATCTGGGGCCTCTAAATTCATCCCAGCACAAGGTATACCCACACTGAATAAGCTCCAGAAATTGCCGGTTCATGAGATCCAGCAATGGCACCTCCTTGAAAGATCTTAAAGCGGCTTGGCGCGCCGCTTCCACTTCAGCCGGGCTGAGTAACTTGGCGGACTTCTTTGCCTCCTCTTCTATGGCCTTCTGCAGGGCAGCCTTCTCTTCCTTCAGGGTGGCAACTTCAGCCTCCAAGCCCTAGTACTTAGTCTCCAATTGGCTAGCCTTAGTACTGAGCTCCTGGTTTTCTGTGTAGAGCTCAGTGTTCGTGGCCTGGAGCTTGGTGACTTTGCTGGACTCGACCCCCAGCTTCATCTCCAAATCCTCAATCGCCTCAGTCGGCCTCTTTGACCTCTCCTGCTCATAGCTTTGGGCCAGAATATCCAAAGCCACAGTCCTCTTGGCCGTGGCTGCATAATTTACTCCGACCTGCAAAATCCGATTATGGGCCTTATAAAAATATCGCACAAAGTAATCATTCATTTCAAGGAACAAGCTAAAAGTTCAGAAGTTTACCCGTTTTATCTGCGAAGCCAAAAAGGCTTCTTGCTTTGTCAACTGTTCGATGCTTTGCCGTATCTGGTTGCTCGCCTCGACTATCTCCGCGAAGGAGCTGTGGGAGTTGGCCACTAGTTCCGAGTACGGCCGGACATCTTCGAGCGGGGGCCCCGTCAAGTGAGGCTGATATATAGGCCGATCTAGGGAGCTCGGTATTTCCCTTTGATCTTTAAGGATTATCATCCTTTCGACGAGTCCAAGGGCCCCAACAACTCATCGGGCTGGGTAGCTCGGCTCCAAAAGTGGAATCCGTCAACAACTACGGGGCCTTGACTTGTTTGGCCACTTGAACCTCTGTGGGGGTCGGCCTGTTCTTTTTCGACGCTCTGAGAATTAAGGAGTCCGGGGGGAGATCGGTCCCTTCCCTTTCTTGGGTCAGGTCAATTTCTGTGAGGGGTCTTTTTGAAGATCCCGAGGCTGCTGTCTGCTTATGGGATTTCTTCTTCCGACCAAATCCACCGAAACCACCTGAAAACAGAAGAGACAGATGCAAGAGTATCAGCAATACCGAGCTAAGATAAATAAAGCCACAGTTATAAAAGTTCAGAGGCAGGTAATTACATTCTAGTTCAACATTGGGAGCCCGGCTCAGCCCGGCCTAGACAAGGAGGCCCTCGGAAGGATATTTAACCGAGTATTTCTCTGAACTGGTATAAGAGTTCAAAATCTTATATTCCGACAACACTATGGGATTGGACTTATCCCGGTATTGATCTGCCGGTGCAGTGAATTCCAACCATCGGCAGGGAAGGTTGGCCTCGTCAGCTTTCACCATGAAAAAATGGGTTTTCCAATGTTTTATGGTGTCTGGGGAGTCGGTTGTGAGGATGGGTCCGTTCTTACATTTTTGCAAAGAAACCCATCCCGGCCCATAAGGATATTGACGGATGGTATAATATTGGAATAACAGATCTAGGGTGGGTCGGATTTTGGCCTCGGTGCAAACGCACATAAAGCCCACTAGAAACCTAAGTGCATTGGGCACTAACTGGCTCAGCCCAATGCCTAAGTAACTACATAGCTCGGTCAAAAAAGCTGGGACAGGAAATCTTAGTTTGAATTTTATATGGTGTTCATTACGCCGACCCAACCACCAGAGGTACTGGTTATTCATTCTTCGGGTGTGGCCAGTCGGGTCCAGATAGCTGGGTCAAAATAATGGGCCGACCTTAGGGTTTCTAATTCTACCCTAGTAAGTTCAGATTGTATTTCATCGGGATGAAAACCATAGGAGATGGCGGCTACATCTACAAAAAGCAGTACAGATGTATCGGAATCATGCATAATTTCGAGAAAACAGAAGATCCCATGGATAAATTTAAACTAGCAGTATATCCTACGTCCAATAGCAATAAAGAAGGGCTCATGCATTATGCTTACCGGAAAATTATCCCTAAGCCGGCAATTCAATTACAAATTACCAAAAGGAGGGAGAAGAATTAACTAACCGGAAGATGGGTTCGGATGAGATGCGCCGGTACCGGAACTCCTTTCCTCGGCCATGGAATGCTGCGGAATAACAGTGAAGACGCGGCGGAGAGAAACGGTAGCACGAACGATCCCGGCGAAGAGAGGTTACAGCACAGACGAGTACATGGCAAAATTGAAGAAGCAAGGAAGTTTGTTTTGAAAGCGTGAAGGCCGTAAGGCAAGGCCTTTCGCTACTTAAAGGAAAATTTGGGAAGCCAACTGCTGGAGCTATTAATACCGCCTCGAGAAACGGACAAACATGGGAAGTCGTACCGAGCGCCTCGAAAGTCGATGAGCATGTCCTGTCATGTCCCGACTCTTCAAAAGCCGAGGTACGCCTTTATTGATAAATTCAGTCTTTTTGGGTCAACATCACATTATTTACTTATGAATCGGCTAACGTATTATTTTCTTTGGGTCAAATTTGTATTAGCTTTGCCTCATGCTTTTCTTTTGATAGCTATGATGTTCGGTAGGTCGGTAACCATTTTTACTACTTCACTTGAAATAGTTCAACACTTCTAGTAAGCTTAAGTCGGAACAATCCACATTTCATGCTGGCTTAGGTCGGAAAGAAAACTTTAAAAGTAGTTTGGACAGATATCGGGTGGATGCATGATAAATACCTTAGTCAAATTTTTGGCTCAGTAAAACACAAAAAGTATTAAGTTTTAGCTCGGTAAAACCTAATACTGGGGGGACTTGTTGGTGTGCATAAAAATAGGCCTTCATTGGACCAGGCCCAATGAACAAAAGAAAGGATAAACAGTTAAAAGATAAAGATATCTGAAAGATCTAAAACCAAGTTTAGGTTGGAAAGTGCAATAAAGCCGAGCCAAAGACATAAGCTTAGATCGGTTTAACCCTTAGGTCGGTCTCACTAAGTTTTCCTATATTCCTCCCAACGGTCATCACTACCGAGTCATAGAGCTTAAGTCGGAACAAGTAAAGGCACTGACACAGTAGGTAGAAGTCATAATAGGATTAGACATGTATTTTGAATGCATGCAGAAATCACTCTGAATGATGGCGTGAAGGAAGCCAGAAGTCAGATTATGATGACAGGAGCAGTTGGACACGCAGGGAGACGGAGCAGTTGGGTCTGTTGATCATTACATTTCAACGGGCATAATTCGGGTCTGGACATAAATACTAAGTCTTCAGACTTAGGGAGGTACGCAATCTTTTACATTTGAGCTCTTAGTGCATACTGTTCATCTTCTTCAAACCTTACTAACTTGACCGTCGGAGTTACATCGGGGGTAAAAGCCCCGCTTCTCTCCTGCATTTTTACATTGATTATCAGAGTTATCCACAGCAACAAGTTTCCCTTTCATTCGAGCGAAATCGAGCCCTTCAGCCAGGTTTCCAGAGCTGCTTCCCTTCTCCTCAACTTAGCAATCGTCGAAGTGGACATTGACGCATAAGAGTTCTTATTGGGTCGCAAGAAGCATCCATAGAGGGACCATTTGCGTCGCATCAGTAATTGATTCTCAAATAGCAAAAATAAAAAAATAAAGTTTACGAATTAAATTCCGAAGTTCATCTTAAAGTGAAATGGATCGAGCATTCATCTTGAAGAACTTTGAGGAGATTGAGTCAAATTCCTGAAAAATCCGAAAAGAAAAACAACAAATGAGAACAATACAAAATAAAATTTGACGAGGTCTAATTTTTGTTCTGAAATTCATGCCCGTGACAAAAAATACAAATTTTTCCGCCATTAATGTTGTCAAGCTCCATTTTTAGGAACATTAAATTATAAAATTATCGTTTTCATTTATCAGCTATCCTATGTGAAAATTTAACTCATGTATCAAAATTTCACTAGATGGTTGCACCATGTCATGCCGCTGAATACATTAGATGTGCGAAATAATTTTCTCCTTACTTTGCCTTAACCACATGTTATAGCTTTTGAGTGGTTTTGTTTTTTTCATTTATTTTTATCTTTGATTAGACCAAATTGGCTTGAAGACATGTGATACAATTGTTCATAATGACCTTAGACTCAAAATTTATCATGATAGGTCCATAGGTAATTGAAAGAACTACCCATGCATGATTATTTATTGATTTGACATAAAGAACAATAATTGAATTCTTAACCCCAACCCAAGGCTTAATTAGTATATTTTCATGTTTAGTTCATTTTCTTGCATTCTTAGTTTAATCGCTCACTCTTATCATTTAAATGGATTTTAACGCATTATATTTTGGCCCAATAACTGTTTCCATAGCATGGATTCTTGTGAAATAGACCTGTGCTCGTCTTGGTTTTATTACTTGGACAATCGTACATTTACGGTAGTAAGTGAGGGTAATTTTATGTATAAAAAGTGTAACAATATTTCTCCCCCCGATAGGTTCTTTTACTGAGCTTAATTCTAATTTTCTATGCCATATTTTTCCACTTTTCAAGTGGGTGCCATGAAGGTTAGATGAATTTTGACACTTGTTTAAGCCCTTTCTAAAGCTATAGTTTATTTTCTCTTCCTAACCATTAATTTAGTTTCATCTAAGTCTAATCCACTAATTTTGATTGTCTTATGACTGAATCATTCTTCTAATTTGATTAATCTTAGTTTGATCCCATTAACTTCCATTACCTTAGATTAAGGTTTTTTTTTTTTCTTAAGGCTTAATTACATTAAAACCTTTTGTGTCGTTTGCCATCTACATTTTGCCCTTTGCGTTATTGAAATAGACACCTTTAACCCCCTTGATCATTAGCCAAAGAGCGAAAAATACAAAATTGACAAAAATAAGTGTAACATTTTAATGAATATTAAAAACCTATTACTAAATTATATAATCTTTTTGTCCCAGTCAAAGAGTCCACTTTAAAAAATTTATAACTTATTATGGGTTATGAGCTACAATACCTAAAATGAGTAGTTTGATAGCATATTTTTAAGTTATATCCTTACTTTATAAGGAATGATTAATTATGAACTAAATATTATTATATTAGTAATGATATGTAATGTAACAAACCTAAAATGAACTCTTTTAATGAGACAAAAAAAAATTTTGAAAGTAAAGTTTTGTTTAGCGAATGGAGTATATGATATGAGAATTTTATTAGGACAAATAAGTTTTTAATCAATTTTCCCTTAGAATAATGGTGAAGGGGGGAAAGTGTCTATATTAATTACATATGGGACAAAAACTAGATGGCATACAATACAAAACGTACAATGCAATTAAGCCTAAATTTTATATAAGGAAAAATTATATGGTCATGAATCGCACACGTCAAATGACAAAATAATTTTTTGTATAAATTATTAAGAATTCGTAAGTAGGGTCATCCAAATTACATTTAGAATTGTGAAGTCTCCTCCGAAACTTCAGATGCTTTCACACCTGGCCTAGATTTTTTCTAACGTGAAAGAAAGAATAACAATGGCGGAATCTTCGCAACCGTTGCTGGAGAGTGGAGCTGGAGAAGAGCCTGTTTATGTCGACAACTGTCCAGGTTGCGAAATTGAAATTGTTACCTCAGTGCTGGTTAGCTTCTATCTCCTCTCCTTTTCAGGCATGCACTCGCTCTCACACATACGCACACTTGAGCAGAGATCACTTCGACTTCACTTCGTGATGGGTTATTGATGATCTTCAATAGCAACTTGTTAGCAGAGAACATACATACATTTTGTCGGACATTCCTCGAACCATCTTCCTTGTGTTGAGATGAAATCATAGTTTGCTAAAAAAAAAAAATTTCCCCTTCATTTTTTTTCTTCGTTAATTTCTTTTATTACTGGTAGTTTCTTTTTATCTTTTATTTTTGCATTTTGTAAAAGATTCTTCATTTTTTTTTTTTTTAAATTTCAAACTGCTTACTCAGCTAGCTGAACTGGTAACCTCGTAGCTATTGCATCAATTATAATCTCTAAAATTTCGATAATTCTTGAAACTTTATTACTCTCATCTTTAAAATCCTGGAATCTTTACCATCTTTAAAAAGATAAAAAATTTTGGTCTGTTCAACGAAGAAAATGTTATGTACTCATGTATGTTCCTATTTACCTTACCTTTTAATTTTGATATCTTTCCATTTCCTTTATTAATATTATTGTTTTTATTATTTAGTGTAATGTGCCCACTAGAGTGTTTAAGGTCTGTTTGGTAAACTGACCTCCCAAAAAGAAATATTATGACTTGAAAGAACATCAGGACTTAAAAAGTAAGGCTCTATGTGGAATGCATCTCAAAACCATATTTTGATATGCATTTTCAATTTTATAATACTTTTTCGTTATTCTCAATAAGTTTTTTTAACATTTTTCAACACACTTTTTTACATTCTCAATGAGCTTTTTAATATTATAAAATTAAAATGATTATCAAAACATGATTTTGAGAATCATACCACACAGGGCCTAAACATCTCCAGAAAAGTTTCATATCTATTTTGTTACTAGTGGACTTGTGGAAGGCATGTAGTGTCCTGTTCCAAACGAATTAACAAAAAATTGAGTGTCAAATTAAATGGAACTCAAAAGAGCCAAGGATTTTCTTTTAGGCAAGAAAGCTATAATTTAAGCATGTATGTTTCGTTAAACTAAAAAAAAAATTTAAATTAGTTCAGTGCTCTTGATGATAATTTGTTTCTCCAATCAACAGCCAAACAAAAACTTCTGAACTCTATACTATGCTAGTTTCCTGATTTTCTCTCGCACAACACACTTCTAACCACCTATAAGCTGGTTACCTCAAGAAGTCCATATGGTGTGAAGCCTCTACAGAACTGTAAAATATATAAATAAGTTATTTACTACTCGGACATTTTTTGTTTGCACTTATACCCTTATTTTTTAGGCATATTAGTAATGATATTAAATATAAAATAGTAGAAATAACACACTTTTATTAGAAAACAAAAATGTTTAGAGACAGTGCTCTTACATTGAGATGGAATAACATTTTAACTGTTTATCCGATTCATCTATACTCATGAGAATTCAGAAGAAAGAGTAAGAGATTACTAGACATCTAAGGCCCCGTATGGTATGCCTTTTGAAATATATTTTGAAAGGTGTTTTGAATTTTAAAATTATTAAAGTTATATTGAAAATGTAAAAAGGAGTTTGGAAAATGTAAAAAAGTGTTTGAAAAATGTAAAAAGGTGTATTGAAATTGATAAAAAATTATTATAAAATAAAAGTAAGAGTAAAATGAGATGAAAAATTTTGTTGCCATACGGGCCTTAAAATGCACAAATAAAACAGCATTCAGTATTTGAATTAGCTAAATAACATTGTTGCCGTACATATGTTGTATCATATCTGTTCTATCATTTGATAGCGTCTTGGACTCTACAACAATAGTAGGCCTACTCACAGTTTCCTTTGCCTTCATATGATTCATTATTGTTATTAGTTATTACTTAATATTAGATAGAGTGTTCAAGAAGAAATATGGACAGATATATCTTTTTGTTGGTGACTCTAGACTTTGGGTAAAACTTTGGAAAGGAGGATGTGACTGCAAGTGTGCTGAATAATGCATGAATTAAGTCGGGGTACACCATTTTTGTTTGAAAAATGTGCGGGAAAGGTATATTACTGGGCAGAAAAGTGTCGTGCTTGTAGGTTCATCTTTAAATTCAAGTCAAAGATCTGCCTTCATTTTCTTCCATGAGAAAAATGAGTGTGAATAAGATTGCAATTTGATCAATGGCTTGCTGAATAGGGAACTTTTGCAAATTTATAAAAGAAACACGCTTAAAATGGTTTGGACATGGATGCAAAAGACCCCCTATTAACTAATATTAAAAATAAATGGCTAAAAGAATTGGCAGACAAATATGAAAAATGACATTTTATATTTAAATATAAACAAAGCAATGTGTCTCGACTAAACACGATAGCAATATATGATCGATATAGTTGACCCCACATTTTGGGATCAAGGCTTAGTTGTTGTGTATATTCTGAAAAATAAAAGGGGTTTCTTCAAGACTTAAGAACAATGAAGAGAAAGGAAATTTCTGCAGGAAATAAAAGTAGAAATGTAGAAGGAGAGAAAGACTTTTTACAAGTCACAAAACAGAAATCTAAGGCGTGTAATCACTATTCTTAAAGTGTTTAATGCCCCCACTATATGTCTAATAGGGAATGTGGTAAGATCACTTATAGGATACAATAGATTTTTCGTAAACAACTAATTAGACAGTGCTTAGATTATTTAGACAAGAAAGAAGACGAAAATTAGTTGATTTTAATATGTGGCAATCACCCTTTATTTATAGAGTTGAAAGGTTGCAATCATGGGATACGATCAACCTATGAATAGATGCAATCATGCATTCATCAGTTAGGATGCAACACTTCAACCAAAAGACTCATCTTTCAGAAGAAATTAAAGAGTTGCATCTCTTAGTAGCCACTGGAGTTCGTCCGAGGATCCGTCCGAGTCGCATGAAGGCTCGCACGGCACTTGCTCCTTTCAACCGAGTGAGCTTTGCTCACTGGAGCTCGTCCGAGACGTCGTGCGACTTGTACGATGTCTCGCAAGTGGTAGTAGAGGTCATCCGAGATGTCGTGCAACTCGCACGATGTCTCGGACGTCTTGCTGAATTCTGAAGCTAGCTCCGGCCTTCTGCCCGATCCGGTGTGCGACTCGCATGCAGCAGCACACAGAACCTTCATTTTACTGAATGAATTTCTTCCCAAATAACTTTACTTCATTCTTATACTATAAACTATAAAGAATCTTCAACAATCCCCCACTTAGTTTATAGTATAACTTATCAACACTAACATGAAATCACACTTAGGAGAAAGTAACTTTCGTTTTGAACTTTCCTTTAATACAACTAAGTCACTAAATCGAGCAAAAGTTGGTGGCGCAATGCTTAAACCAAAATTTGATCTCAATTAAAACTTAGCACACATGCGAACCTCATTTTCCATATTACAATCACAACTAGTTGTAGCACTCATCTGGCCGTGTGCTCGTCTTAGTTCCGTAATCATGTACTAGAGATAACTCTAAACTCTAGCCGAAGGCGGCACTACCCTCTATGACTACATAGGTGACATTTGCTCTAGCTTATTTGTCATTCACCAAATAAACACTTAGAAAGAAATTTCATTAAGACACTTAAATCATCCCTCTCACTTAAGAGTTACTTTAATTAACACCTGTTCTTGGTATGGTCTACACAAATTTGGTGTTCACAATTGTTCTAGTGACTTGTTGTTACCCATTAAACCTCTCATTCTAGGGATACTAGAAGGAGGTTGGGTTCCCATCATCTAGCAATTTTAGATCAGAGTTTCAGTCCCATAACCAATGTTGTCGAATTCACCAACTCTCTTATTATAGGTTTGGTCAACGGATCCACTATATTTCTGTGTGTTCTAACAAACACAACGGTGACAAAATTGTTCTTCAATACCTTTTCTCATGTAGGTATTTTTCAAGCTTTATATGTCTAGTCTTTCCCTTGTGCGCTTTGTTTAAAGCACCAGACATATTAGCTTCACTATCACTATACAATAGATAGTTATTGGTGGCATTTGCCTTGGCCAGAAATCTATACCCAACAATAGATTTCTTTAACCACTCAACTTTCTTAGAAGTTGAACACAAAGTAACAAATTCAGATTCCATAGTGGAATGAATTACTATTGTTTGTTTCTTTGATACCCTAGTGCAACACCATTACTAAACATAAAGATCCAACCGCTTGTAGGTTTTTGATCACTAATGTTTATAATTCAACTTGCATCTGAGAATCCTTCAATTACACTTGCAAAGTTACACCCTTCCAATGATCATTGTTTGGATTCTTTGTGTCCCTTGCCAACATGCAAACTAAATATGCAATGTTCGGCCTAATACAATTCATATCATATATGAGACTTCCAATAACACTTGCGAATTCAAGTTTTACTATTGGTTCACCTTGATTTTTAATAAGCTTAACACTTGGATCCATAGGTGTACTTGCTTCTGTCACTCCCAACTGTTGAGAAAGAATATAACGAGTTTGAGAAAGAATATAACCCCCACTATGCTTTTCACTTTTTATCTATAACCCCCACTATGCTTTTCACTTTTTATCCCTAAGATAATGTCAACTTCACCAAAATCTTTCATTTGATATTGAGAAGCAAGATATTTCTTACTTTCATCAATATCTTTTAAGGTATTACTTAATATGCTCTATAAGCAAATCAAGACACAATACTCTTTTGTTGTTTTAGAATAAATCCACTAGTCAACATTATTGTATCTAAACTCTACCATAAAGTATAGCACTCTTAAATTTTCCATGCTATTGTTTAGGAGCTTGCCCATATAACTTAACTAATTTGCATACTTTGTGTTCATTTCCAATAAGGACATAACCTTCCGATTATTCCATGTACATCTTTTTCATGCAAATTATAATTCAAGTATGCAGTCTTTATATAAATTTAATGAACATAAAGATTAAAAATTGAAGCTAAAACAATTACAATCCTAATTGATGCAATTATAGTAACAGGAGCATATGTATCAAAATAATTAATTTCTTCACTTTGTCTATGATATTTGGCTTCTAACCTGGCTTCGTTGGTGAAAATAGTTCTATCATGGCTTGTTTCCTTCGAAAAATCCACTTGCAACCAATTGGTTTGGAACTTTTTGGTAAATCAACTATAATTCAAGTATTATAATATTGAATCCATTTTATCATTTACATCTTCTTTCCAAAAATGCTGCAAATCTTGATTTCATTGCCTCATTATATATTTTTTGGAACATACTCTATACTTAATAAAGAATTTTATTAAGTAGAGTATCCCTACTTCCATTAACTAGAAAGATAATAGATTTGGAGAGAATAAAATGAAAAGGTAGGTGTTTCTCCTTCCTTTGCCTTTGACTTCTTCTAGGATCAATAGAAGAGTTAAATTCATTGCTTGTGGCATTTTCAGAAGAACTAAGTTCCTGTGATGGAACATCATTCTCTTCTATATTCTTTAGAATTTTATCTTTTAAGAATTCAACTTCCCTTGATTCTACAATTATATTGGAATCAATTTCAAGTAACCTTTAAGACTTGGAATTTTCAGCATACCCTATGAACACACATTTTAGTTCTCTAGGTTCTAACTTGGTATGCAATGCAGCCCCAAACCTTCAAGAAAGGTTTTTGTTTTCCTACCATTCCAAGTCTCATAAGGAGACACTTTAGTCCTCTTTGAAGAAATTCTGTTTTGAACATTGCAAACATACAACAAGGTTTACCTCCACAAGTTCTTAAGCAAATTAGAACTTAATGATTAACATGACAACTTTGTTAATCACATGTACATTGCATATACTTCGAGTCTTATAGTCAAACATATTAGTTTAATCTAAGCAAAAAATTATCAATCAAGTAGTAGCACACATTATATAAATAAATAGTTACACATCACTTTATTTATAATAATATATCAAGCAAACTAAACTTGATAAAATTTGAACAAGATTCATTTTTATTGAACTAGATAATTTAATTCTATTATCACAAACAATATACATCATAAATATACCTATTCTAGACAAGAATATAGCACTTATGAATGCAGAAAATTGTTAAATTACATATAGCATCAAAGATCAAACTGTAACTTTGGTCTTTAATGCATCTGTAAACAAATTATGAATCTTATTTGTTCAAACTTTAAATTAGATGCATGTTTCACAATTTAAGTAAAAATAACATTAATTATATTGTGAATGAAATTTTAATATACAAACAATATTAATCAGTATTCATGCTAAGGTTGAAGAAGATAATTTGAATCAATAATCATCATTACTTGATAATGCAAATGCTTTTATTCAAGACAAGATTATAGAATTATAAAATTCTAATACAACTCAATAATTTGAGCACCAATGATCAAACCAAATACACTTCAAGTATTTTGATCTATTTCATTTCATGTTACAATTTACCATTCATTTCAACACAACTAGCACTAAGGAATATAATGAATTTAGCCTTTAATTGGTTTTTTATTTAAAAACTGTAACAACTCAATTTTTTTCTTCTTGTCACTAGAAATGGCATTTTTTTTTAAATTTCATTTCATTCATCTTTTAACTGAATTCATAGAATGATCACTTACACTTTCTATTATGTGAAAGATTATAATATGATCTTCAATATTGAGATTTCTAAACACTTTAGTTTTTAGAAACCATCACTTGAAGATTATGAATTTGTTTCCTAGAAAAAGAATTTTCATTTCATAAAAATCAAAGAAATAAGAACTTATCTTTCATTTGATTTTGATTTGCATATTCCTGCAACAAAGCACCATACTTCATCTTCGTGACACTTCTCTCAATTCTGTCGAGTCTGCCCAATTTCACGAAGTCTTGATTCATGAACTTCATGTTTGTCTCTTGAGTCGTTTCCACGAAGAATGCATATTAAATGCTTTAAGATTGAAGAATTTAAGGGGTTTCTTCAAGACTTAAGAACAATGAAGAGAAAGGAAATTTCTGCAGAAAATAAAAGTAGAAATGTAGAAAGAGAGAAAGACTTTTTACAAGTCACAAAACAGAAATCTAAGGCGTGTAATCACTTTTCTTAAAGTGTTTACTGCCCCCACTATATGTCTAACAGGAAATGTGGCAAGATCACTTCTAGGATATAATAGATTTTTCATAAACAACTAAGTAGACAGTGCTTAGATTGTTTAGACAAGAAAGAAGATAAAAATTAGTTGATTTTAATATGTGGCAATCACCCTTTATTTATAGAGTTGAAAGGTTGCTTTCATGGGATACGATTAGCTTATGAATAGATGCAATCATCCATTCATCAGTTAGGATGCAACACTTCAACCAAAAGACGTATCTTTCAAAAAAAAATCAAAGAGTTGCATCTTTTAGTAGCCACTGGAGTTCGTTCGAGGATCCGTCTGAGTCTGATGAAGACTCGCACGACACTTGTTCCTTTCAACCGAGTGAGCTTTGCTCACTGGAGCTCTTCCCAGACGTCGTGCGACTTGCACGATGTCTCGGACTTCTTGCTGAATTCTAAAGCTAGCTTTCAGCTAGCTTCTGCCGACTATCCGATCCGTCGCACGCAGCATCACACAAAACCTTCATTTTACTACATGAATTTCTTTCCAAATAACTTTACTTCATTCGTATACTATAAACTATAAAGAATCTTCAACATATTCTATATGTATCACTGCTTAACTATGCCTTATATGTTCTTCTTTTTAGGGCTTGTTCTTACCCAAAATTGAGTTCTGGTTTGAAACCAGAACTCAGACCAAATGGGTTTCAACCCATTTTCAAGAAACAAGGTTTTGAGTTTTGGTTTCAAACCAGAACTGAAACCTAGGTAAAGAACATGGGTTTCAAACCCGTGGCCAATCTCGGAGAATCCCTTCATCTATTTCATCACTGACAGCGAGGTAGTTCAGGATACTTTCACGATGATGTTAACCGACAGGTAAAACCAGGGTCAACCCCAAATTCGAGGGCTGAACCCCAAATTGAGGCCCGAACCCTGACCCGAGGGCAGAGGTTTGAATCTTGAAACGAGGCCCTAATCCCAACCCAAGACCCGAATCTCGGCCTGAGCCCTGAAACGAGACTCAAACCTCGAATCTCGACCCAAGGACCGAACCCCAAAACAAGACTCGAACCTCAAATTGAGCCTCGAACCCCTATCTGAGGCCCGAATCCTCACCGAGCCCCGAACCCCAACCTGAGGCCCGAATCCGAAATGAGCCCTAAACCCTGAGCCGAGGTCCAAACCCTGAATCGAGGCCCAAACCCTAAAATAAGACTTGATCCCAGAAATGAGGCCCAAACCCTGACCCGAGATCCGAATCCCAAAACGAGGCCCGAACCCCAACCCAGGTCCCGAATCCCAAAACGAGGCCTAAACCCTGACTCGAGGCCTGACTCCTGAACGAGGCCCGAGGCCTGAACCCCAACCCAAGGTTTGAACCCCAAACCGAGGTCTGAACACCAAACAGAGGCCTAAATCTCGTAACGAGGCCTAAACCCTGACCCGAGGTCTGAATCTCGAAACGAGGCCCGAATCCCCACCTGAGCCAGAACCCGAACCCAAACTCGACCCGAGGATCGAACCCGACCCGAGGACCAAACCCCGACCCGAGGATCGAACCCCGACCCGAGTACCGAACCCTAACTCGAGGCTAGAACCCTGAACCGAGGCCAGAACACCGACCCGATGCCCGAACTCTGAACCGAGGCCTAAACACCAACAAGATGCAGGAACCCTAACCCGAGGCTGACCCAAACCCGAACCTTGAGCCAAATCGCTAAGTGGAGTTGTTCTCAGAAGTTGAGGTTTTGAGTTTATTTGTAGACTCAAACTTGGGTTGAGACCCAAGGCTAAAGAACACTAGTTTGGGTTAGTTTTGGGTTTCCAACCTAAGACCCGAATCCCGACATTAGCCCCGAACCTCGAAACAATACCCAAATCCCGACCCGAGGACCGAACCCTAAAACGAGACTCGAACCCAAAAAATAAGGCCCGAACCTTGACTTGAGGCCCAAACCCCAAACCGAAGCCTGAACCCTAACCAGAGACCCAAATCCCAAAATGAGGCCTAAACCCCGACTCGAGGCCCGAATCCTGACCCGAGAACAGAACCCCAAAACGAGGCTCAAATCTCGACTCGAGGCCTAAACCCAAACCTAGGCCCGAACCCCAACCTGAGACTCAAATCTCGGAATGAGGCCTAAACCCCGACCAGAGGCCCGAATCTCAAAACGAGCCCTGAATCCTGACCAGAGGCTCGATTCCCAACCTGAGGCTTGAACCCCAAACCGAGTCTCAAATCCAGTAGCGAGGCCCAAACACCAACCCGAGGTTTGAATCCCAAAATAAAGACCTAATTCTCACCCGAGCCCTGAACCCTAACCCAAGAACCTAACCCCGACCCGAGGCCCGAACCTTGTACCGAGGCCCAAACACCGAATAGAGGCCCGAACTCCAAACCGAGGCCCAAACACAGACAAGAGGCAAGAACCTTTACCCAAAGCCCGACCCAAACCCTAACCTCGAGCCAAATCGCTAAGTGGGGTTGTTCTCAGAAGTTGAGGTTTTGAGTTTGTTTTTAGACTCAAACTTGGGTTGAGACCCAAGGCTAAAGAACACTAGTTTGGAAACCCAAAACCAACTCAAACCAAGACTGAGTCTTGAGTAAAAGAACGGGCCCTTAAAGTGAAATTTGAATATAATGGGAGGATTTTTGCAATGAAAAGTGTGTTGCTTCTTTTTTCTTCATGATCCAAGCTTTAACGTATATTCAAATTAAAAAGAAGAGTAAATGTAAATGGACCGACGATAACATGGACCGAAAGTCCTGACGGTGGGTCCCTTATGTCATTTGACTTTTTTGTCCTCATTCTTCTCTCTCTTCTCTTTTGTTTCTCATTTGCTTTTTTTGTCAATTCTTTCTTTATTTCTTTCCATTTTTTTTTATAAATTTACTCTTTTATCATCCTTTAGCAAGTGATTTTATTTGTGTTATTTTTATTTTTCATCTAGATTTTTGGAAAATAATGTAGTAAAAAATATGGGTTGTAAATATATAGCGATTATTTCTTTATTTTTATTTTTGGCCAGATTTTTGGAGCAATTAATTTACAACATATGAATGCTCTGTATTGTTTTACAATATAGAATGTAACGTTTCACAATGTAGAATGTAACGTTTCACAATATACAATGTAATGTTTCACAATATAGAATGTAGTGTTTCACAATATAAACAGTATTGATTTTTTTGGAAAATAATGTAGTAAAAAATATGGGTTGTAAATATATGACAATTATTTCTTTATTTTTATTTTTTGTCTAGATTTTTGGAACAATTAATTTACAATATGACTATTCTGTATTGTTTTATAATATAAAATGTAACGTTTCACAATATAGAATGTAACGTTTTACAATATAGAATGTAACATTTTACAATATAGAATGTAACGTTTTACAATATAAACTGTATTGATTCATGGGACTTTACAGTATTAACGTTTTAGTACTCTGTACTATTTTGCTTCATGGGTTTTCAAAATGCTAAACGCAAAAAAAAAAATCATCTACTGAAATGAATGATAAAATAGGAGAATGAAAATAAATTAGAGAGGAAGAGAGAAGGAATTGATAGTCGTGAAAAATGAAAAAAAAAAAGAGGAAGAAAGTGCTGGAAAAAAAGGAAGAGAGAGAGTGTGGAGGAGAAAAGAAAAAAGTGTGTTGGAAAAGAGGAAGAGAGAGGATGTAATTCTCATTACATCGTGTGGGCTCTGTGTTGGGATCGTCGGTCCATTTAAAGGCTCCCTAAAAAGAATGTCAACATCCTAATGGAATTTTAGGCCCTTTTCATTTTCATTGTTTTTGTTTGTGTTCTAATTTTGTTTTTAGTTTCTACACTAAATTTAATATATTATAATACTTTTTCATTATTTTTAGTACAACTTTTTGATATTCAACTATACAATATTACATTTCCAATCACTTTTCACATTAAAAAATTATTTTTCCAAAAACATGTTTTCATAAACAACTTATAAGGAACAAGCCCTTAGCTCATGATAATCTTGGTTTATATAGATTGTATGTATACAAAACTTATAATTGTTTGTGCATTTTCTTGACTACCTCTGCACTAATCAGATGCTTTGGCTTTTCGGCGGAAAACTATGTACATTGTATAGGCTTAAACTTCCTTTCCTGAATAGGGAGTAGTTTCATTCATCATTATCATAGATCTTGAAGCCATTCATATTTCAGCACTTTATTTTGTCCGATGAATAATTTCCTGAGCTAAAGTTAGTATTTGTTGATTCTTGCTGCAAGCAGTTTAATGATTTTCTTTCCTTTTTCCATTTTCTGTATTATGTTTTCTTAGTTT